>JAWPHD010016722.1:0-48351 GCA_037043455.1 Cyrtodaria siliqua
AACATTCCTGTGAAGTTTCATGAAAATCTGTCAAGTAGTTTTAGAGGAGTAGTCGCTACAAGATTTCATTATATAAGTCTATGTAAACAAAGATGGCCGCTGGCGGCCATGTTTAATGTTGCATCAAAATAATTTTCGATAAGGATCAACATCATTCCATATTGATCATTTTAGAAAAAGTCCAATATCAATATCACTTAAAGTTTTCAAGAAGTACTCACTACAAACTTGTTTTTTGAAAATCTATTTTTAGCTGTGGTGGCCATCTTGAATTTCTGACTAACCTGAAATGATGCTAGGATCATTTAGACATCAAGAGCAACATTCTTGTGAAGTTTCATGGAAATCCGTCGAGTAGTTTCAGAGAAGTAGTCGCTACAAGTTTTTACTAAATAACTCTATATAAACAAAGATGCGGCAGCCATGTTTAACTTCGAATCAAAACGATTTTCAACAAGGACCAACATCATGTCATGCTGATCATTTTAGAAAAAGTTCCATATCAATATCACTGAGAGTTTCAAGAAGTAGTCGCTACAAACTTGGTGGCCATCTTGGATTTCACACCAACATGAAGTTTTGCTAGGATCAACTAAACTTCATGGGCAACATTTCTGTAAAGTTTCATGAAAATCCATTCAGAAGTTTCAGAGGAGAGTCGCTACAAAAAAAAGAGTTTACGGACAGACAGACGGACGACGGACACCGCACCCCGGCATAAGCTCTGCTGATCTCTGATCAGTAAAGCTAAAAATAAAAAGAAAGGAAGTAAAAAAATCTGGTAAAGTTTGGTAAAGATCAGATGAAAAAAGAATTTAGGCCCTATCATATTAACGAAGCAAAATATAGCATCTTTAACTAAATCAAGGGCCATAACACTGTTACTGGTCTAATCTGGCTGGTTTCGAATTTGTCCGAGCTATCATTGATATTAATAATCTGGTAAAGTTTGTAAAGATCAGATGAAAAATGAAGGCCATATCGTCTTAACGAGACAAAAGTTAACGACTGACGGACGGACGGAGGAAGGACAACTCGCCATCCCATAAGCTCTACTGGCTCTTGGCCAATAGAGCTAAAAATGTGTTAACAGGTCATTATACAATATTAGAGTGGAAAATTCTAAGTTAAAGAAAGGGACATAAATCTGTAATAAATTAGCCATCAATGATGGGTGATTTAGAGGGACATAAGGTCATCAGTTGTTATGAGTATATGAAGTTTGGGAACAACCCATTCAAATTTTTTTGAGATATGCAAGTCTAAAAATGTGTTACGCGATGGGGACACGACAGGACGTGACGTGACGGGACAAAAATGTGCTACCTGCCAGTACTCGAGTTTACGGACAATGTGATTTCTATATAGCCCCCACTTCACTCTGTGAAAGCGGGGTATAATTAGCCAGAATATGTGATTCCACTTAACTTAATGTCACATAATGTCAAAAAATTACCTTAATCTGACGTGATTGATTGACGTCATGTTGACGTCATTGATTGACGTCATGTTATACCATTACATAAGCAATTTTACCATATATAATAAACATATTGCATTCTCATATGTTGCTTATATAAAATGCTCTATATGATATTTATAAAATAAAGAGTTTCATACAAATTTCACATGAGAATAAATTCATAAAAGTTTTGTTTTTAAAACTCACTCATTTTCAAAAATTTGTCATTAATTATTATTTTGTAAGTTTTTTATATCATTCTCATATGATACTTATATGATTCTCATACGGAAGCTTTTAGTTTGGAATCACACACTACTTATTTTATATCACATAACATGGCTTCTGGGAATATAATTAAGCCACGACTTATTTATCGTAATACACTAGTGTATTACAGATGCAAATTAGGACCGAATCACTATGTTTGTGTACAGTAAAACATTTAGTCCCAATTGCATGCATGGTATATCAAGTACACGATACATTCAGACACGTTAAATATTTATCATTGTTTGAAATCTTTATAAAATGCATGTAAGAATGGTTAAATTTGGTTTAAGGTGTCGCATTACTTATAGTGCTAACGCAATTAAAGCCATGTAACGTAGCAGATGTCATGAAAACAACAAAACGATGTCATGATTTTCATGAACTCAGTAGGGGCGCCTCTGAATCATTTCACGTGCCTGGACCACATAACTCAAACATAAATAATTGGGGTTGGAAGCAACGTAGTTCCCATTTTGCAAGCACGTGCAGATGCGCGTATTTTATAGTACTCTTTTAAACAAGAGGTCAATGACCTTGAAGCTCTACTGATCGATTTTGATTTCAGGAAGTAGTCGCTACAAACTGTTTTTTTGAAAATCTATTTTTAGCTGTGGTGGCCATCTTGAATTTCCGGCCGACCTGAAATTTTGCTAGGATCAATTAGACATCAAGAGCAACATTCCGGTGAAGTTTCATGAAAATCCGTCAAGTAGTTTCAGAGGAGTAGTCGCTACAAGTTTTCATTATATAACTCTATGTAAACAAAGATGGCCACTGACAGCCATGTTTAACATTGAATCAAAATAATGTTCGACTCGGATAACCATCATGTCATGCTGATCATTTTAGAAAAAGTCCCATATCAATATCTCTTATAGTTTTCAAGAAGAAGTCGCTACAAACTTATTTTTTAAAAATCTATTTTTAACTGTGGCGGCCATCTTGAATTTCCGGCCGACCTGAAATTTTTCTAGGATCAACTAGACATCAAGAGCAACATTCCTGTGAAGTTTCATGAACATCCGTCAAGTAGTTTCAGAGGAGTAGTCGCTACAAGTTTTTACTATATAACTCTATGTAACCAAAGATGGCCACTGGCAGCCATGTTTAACGTCGAATCAAAATAATTTTCCACAAGGATCAACATCATGTCATGCTGATCATTTAAGAAAAAGTCCCATATCAATATCACTTATAGTTTTCAAGAAGTAGTCGCTACAAACTTATTTTTTAAAAATCTAATTTTTGCTGTGACGGCCATCTTGAATTTCCGGCCGACCTGAAATTTTTCTAGGATCAATTAGACATCAAGAGCAACATTCCTGTAACGTTTCATGACAATCCGCCAAGTAGTTTCAGAGGAGTAGTCGCTACAAGTTTTTACTATATAACTCTATGTAAACAAAGATGGCCGCTGGCAGCCATGTTTAACGTCGAATCAAAACGATTTTCGACAAGGATCAACATCATGTCATGCTGATCATTTTAGAAAAAGTCCCATATCAATATCACTTATAGTTTTCAAGAAGTAGTCGCTACAAACTTGTATTTTGAAAATCTATTTTTAGCCATGACGGCCATCTTGAATTTCCGGCCGACCTGAAATTTTGCTAGGATCAATTAGACATCAAGAGCAACATTTTTGTGAAGTTTCATGAAAATCCGTCAAGTAGTTTCAGAGGAGTAGTCGCTACAAGTTTTCATTATATAACTCTATGTAAACAGAGATGGCCGCTGGCAGCCACGTTTAACGTCGAATCAATACGATTTTTGATAAGGACCAACATCATGTCATGCTGATCATTTTAGAAAAAGTCCCATATCAATATCACTTATAGTTTTCAAGAAGTAGTCGCTACAAACTTGTATTTTGAAAATCTATTTTTAGCCATGGCGGCCATCTTGAATTTCCGGCCGACCTGAAATTTTGCTAGGATCAATTAGACATCAAGAGCAACATTTTTGTGAAGTTTCATGAAAATCCGTCAAGTATTTTTCAGAGGAGTAGTCGCTACAAGTTTTCATTATATAACTCTATGTAAACAAAGATGGCCACTGGCAGCCATGTTTAATGTCGAATCAAAATAATGTTCGACTCGGATAACCATCATGCCATGCTGATCATTTTAGAAAAAGTCTCATATCAATATCACTTATAGTTTTCAAGAAGTAGTCGCTACTTATTTTTTAAAAATCTATTTATAACTGTGGCAGCCATCTTGAATTTCTGGCCGATCTGAAATTTTGCTAGGATCAATTAGACATTAAGAGCAACATTCCTGTAAAGTTTCATGAAAATCCTCCAAGTAGTTTTAGAGGAGTAGTCGCTACAAGTTTTTACTATTTGACTCTATGTAAACAAAGATGGCCGCTGGCAGCCACGTTTAACGTCGAATCAAAACAATTTTTGATAAGGACCAACATCATGTCATGCTGATCATTTTAGAAAAAGTCCCATATCAATATCACTTATAGTTTTCAAGAAGTAGTCGCTACAAACTTGTATTTGGAAAATTTATTTTTAGCCGTGGCGGCCATCTTGAATTTTCGGCCGACCTGAAATTTTGCTAGGATCAATTAGACATCAAGAGCAACATTCCTGTGAAGTTTCATGAAAATCCGTCAAGTAGTTTCAGAGGAGTAGTCGCTACAAGTTTTCATTATATAACTCTATGTAAACAAAGATGGCCGCTGGCAGCCATGTTTTTCGTCAAATCAGAACGATTTTAGACAAGGACCAACATCATGTCATGCTGATCATTTTAGAAAAAGTCCCATATCAATATCACTTATAGTTTTCAAGAAGTAGTCGCTACAAACTTGTATTTAAAAAATCTATTTTTAGCTTTGGCGGCCATCTTGGATTTCACATCAACATGAATTTTTGCTAGGATCAACTAGACTTCATGGGCAACATTTTTGTAAAGTTTTATGAATATCCATCCAGTAGTTTCAGAGGAGTAGTCGCTACAAATAAAAGTTAACGGACAGACGGACGGACGGACGGACGGACAGACGGACGGACGGACGGACGACGGACGCCGCACCACGGCATAAGCTCTGCTGATCTCTGATCAGTAGAGCTAAAAAAACTAATTTAAATCTTAGACTAGATGACAGAGAAAACAAATCATATCAGAAGCAAATTATTATGTCGGAGATTCATCAAACAATCGTGTTTACAGATTTTATAGAGATATCATGTCGAAAAATTCTTCAATATTGTTGAAATTGTCAGGAGTCGAAGATCATTACCTGATCTTCCTTTTCTGAAAATTTCTTATTTTTTCGTGAATATACATTTTTCGTTACCGTTTTGAAAGTTGGTACCTGCATTTCACTCTTAAATCAGAGGCTATTCAAAATGGTGGCGACACAGAAAAACACCAAGCCTAGGGCCATAAACACCCCTTCTCCCTGGACAAATCAAAATATCATAATGCCACACAGGTTCACACTGTGACTGAAACTAAATTGTGAATTGAATTGAACGACTGTATCCAAAGGATGTGCTAAAAATAGCTCACACGCGGTGTGAATTCAAAGGTCAAATCATGCTGATGCATACACACATAAATAGATCAACGGATTATTTGTACAGGAGTGGAATTAAACTGTTGGTCTTTATCGAAACAGTGTTACAATCATGATCGTATATAAGTCCAAGTTTTACATGATTGACTTGAGTGAGTGCGTAATTTACAAACAAATAGATCTATGTCCGAGAATTAAAACTGTAAAGTGAAACACACCAAGCAAATGGGTCATGGTCATGGGATTGTCTGTAGCCTATGTAGGGATTTGTGTAAGTAAATACACTTTTAATTACTGTAGGACGTGTTTTTAATTGTTGTAACATATGAAATAGTGGTGGTTCATATATATAAACTTAATTCTGATCATTTTTAAAACACGAGTGATCAATGATTGATGAAAATGTAAGCCTTGAAAATACTATTTGTTCATGAATGCCACCTGTTACTGTCTGTTACTTACATTTTGACAGTATCCATCTTCTGGAAAGCACCACATTCAATTCCAGCTTATGTTTTAATTAAAATATTATGGAAAGCTGGCATTGATAGCATTGAGAAAGTTGAACATAGTTATTAATATATTGTATATTAATATTAAAAACAAATGGAACAATATGTTATTTTATTCAGGTCTGCTTAGAGCCAGTGTGCAGTGTTTACCACAGCCAAGTCATGTTTCGATGTACATGGAGGATGAGCCTGTCATGTTCATTCCTGTTAGGTGCCATATAACCTTTCATGTGTTGGTGCGCCTTAAAACCCCAATTCATTTCACTTCAATTAAATTCATGTATCCCAGTCTCACAATATAACTACATCAAGGGCCTTGTATAAGCCAGTGTGCAGGTAAGCTCAGCTTCAAAAAATCTATGAATTTATCAACGTACCGTATTGTTTCTAATTAGCGCTCCCGGGACGTGACATTTTCTGAAAGGGGGGCGCTTATTAGAAGCTTTTCGAAAGCCAGTACACATTTTAATTTCCTTATATAATGCTAAAAATAAGCGAGACAAAGTCCATGTGTTCATTACCAGTAGTTTACTAAGTCGAAAACGTCACTATTGGAAATCATACAGTAGTTTGTTAAACCCGACTTTGTTTTGACTGCTAGGTAGTGTCACATGCTGTAACTGACACTTTGATTGACAGGTAGAATCGATAGTTTAGTTGTTTCTAAGGCATCCTCGCGGTATGACGTAATACATTACACATTTTCTAACTCGCTTAATTCCAGTTCATTTTATGACATACCGTAAACATGGATATGTCTGGCTGGGGAAAAAGCAAGCGGGCATTCTCCAGTTACCGTAAATTCTTGTTCTTGTTGTGTTACTGAAATACGGAATTAAATTCATAAGTGTGTGTATACTATACTGTTTCTTGATTTTAACCACTTTTCTTGGATATTAATCACTTTTATACCTCAAGGTAATTTTTTTTAAAAGTGGGTGGGGGGCCAGTAGAGCTGTGTCCGGATATCACCCAGGCATGGGGAAACTTTCAGCTAGCTGGTTCCATGGGCGGCGGAGTGACCCTAATAAAAAATTAAAAAAAACATAAAAAAAAAAATTAATAATTAAAAAGAAAAAAATTATAATAATAATAAAAAAAAAGAAAGTAAAAAAATCTGGTAAAGCTGAAGACCCTATAGTATTAACAAGGCAAACTATAGCATTTTTAACAAAATAAAGGGCCATAACTCCACTGTTACTGGTACGATCTGGCTGGTTTTTGAACTTGTCCGAGCTTTTATTGATATTAACAATCTATTAAAGATTAGTAAAGATAAAACAATAGGCCCTGAAGAGGGACTGTGGACGCTCTACTTGCTAACATGGCTCTTATAACATCAATGAAGCGAGTGACTGCCACCTACTTATTTTTTTAAAGTTTCGGGCAAAAAACAGCTTTTTAACTAAATCATGGGCCATAACTAAAGAATCTGGTAAAGTTTGGTAAAGATCAGATGAAAAATGAAGGCCCTACCGTATCAACGAGGCAAAATATAGCATTTTTAACAAAATCAAGAGACATAACTCCTCTGTTACTTGTCCAACTGGTCCAACAATATCTTTAATTGTTAATGATAATAAGATGTAAAAACAAAAATACAGAGGTTTTACGCAGCTTTAGGAAAGCTGCATCTGAAAGCTGTATCTTTTAGTGTTTTTTTTAAACTTTTGTCAGTTTGTCTTTTTAAAGTGATATTGAAAATGTTAAACATTTCTAAAAGATTTAGGGGTAATTGGAGAGTCCTCTTTTATCTACATAGACTGTCACAGTGCTACACATAAATACAACCTTGATAAAAAATGTTTATTGATCCTGTAGGTGTTTTAAAAGGTGGTGAATTTGGACCATAATTTATTAGCTATCAAACTGTATGCATTCCAATGTCGATTTAATTCTGTGTATAAATTTCTGGTACAAAATTACCTACCTCAGACCATTGGCTATGGACTCAAAATTCATTGTAAAATCATAATCTCATTATAGCAAGGTCACTCAAGCGAGCAAGTTATGTTTTAACAAAATGAATATTTCTTTGATCAGAATCAATGCAGATGTTTGTCAATCAACTTGTTAAATTTTATGTAAACAAGAGGGCTAAATTAATGCCTCTGAATGATCACTCGCCTAATATAATCTTCAAAAAGATTATAAAAAAAAAGTCAAACAAGCTTATAATTTCATATAAGAGTTAGATCCACAAATTCCCACACTCACATTAAAGTGTTCTGGCCCAGTAAGTGTATAGATGGGTATAGGGTGGGGATCTCAAAAGTTTCCAAGTTATGGCACAGGAACATGTCCCCACTGGTGGGGATAGACACTAGGGCAGATGCCGGTTGGATGGTTGTATCCGTCTGTTCATGCATATATATATATACATGTATATGGTTATTATGAGGGTGGGGATCAAGTGTTTATTTTCTTTTTTTTGGGAACATAACGGTCATCCTCTCACCACAAGCAGTTCACCTATGAAGTTTCATGAGATTTGCCTCAGGGTGAGAGGAGTTATAGTGCAGACAAGGTTTTCATTATCGGCTTCCAGTGACCTTGACCTACTGACCTCAATATCAATAGGGGTCATCCTCTCACCACAGGCAGTTCAACTATAAAGTTTCGTGAGATTTGCTTAAGGGGTTGAGGAGTTATGGAGCAGAAAAAGTTTTTCATTATCAGATCATGGTGACCTTGACCTTTGAATTACTGACCTCAAAATCAATAGGGGTAATACTCTCATCACAGGCAGTGCAACTATAAAGTTTCATGAGATTTGCCTCAAGGGGAGAGGAGTTAAGGTGCTGACAAGGTTTTTCATTATTGGTTCCCGGTGACCTTGACCATTGACCTACTGACCTCAAAATCAATAGGGGTCATCCTCTCACCACAAGCAGTTCAACTATGAAATTTCATGAGATTTGCCCCAGGGGGAGAGGAGTAATAATGCAGACAAGGTTTTCATTATCGGCTCCCAGTGACCTTGACCTACTGACCTCAATATCAATAGGGGTCATCCTCTCACCACAGACAGTTCACCTATGAAGTTTCATGAGATTTGCTTAAGGGGATGAGGAGTTATGGAGCAGGCAAGGTTTTTCATTATCAGGTCACAGTGACCTTGACCTTTGACCTACTGATCTCAAAATCAATAGCGATCATCCTCTCATCACAGGCAGTGCACCCATGAAGTTTTATGAGATTTGCTTCAGGGGGTATATTAAAAAAAACATATTCAAAAATGTTTAAACAAAAATTAATATGGTATTAAGACATTGCCTTGGCTAACTCCCAAACTCGTAGAACGAGTATAGGGGAAAATTATTATTGCCCACCCCAGGCGAATCAGAGGCTAAATTATAATGCATCCGAGTAAATTTGGACGTTTCTGAAAAAAAAAAGTTAATATAAAATAAATTAATAAAAACAAGAGGTCAATGACCTTGAAGCTCTACTGATTGATTTTGATTTCAGGAAGTAGTCGCTACAGACTTGTTTTTTGAAAATCTATTTTTAACCGTGGTGGCCATCTTGAATTTCCGGCCGACCTGAAATTTTGCTAGGATCAATTAGACATTAAGAGCAACAATCCTGTGAAGTTTCATGAAAATCGGTCAAGTAGTTTCAGAGGAGTAGTCGCTACAAGTTTTCATTATATAACTCTATGTAAACAAAGATGGCCACTGGTAGCCATGTTTAACGTCAAATCAAAACGATTTTCGACAAGGACCAACATCATGTCATACTGATCATTTTAGGAAAAGTCTCTTATAGTTTTGAAGAAGTAGTCGCTAAAAACTTATTTATTTTTAATCTATTTTTAGCTGTGGCGGCCATCTTGAATTTCCGGCCGACCTTAAATTTTTCTAGGATTAACTAGACATCAAGAGAAACATTCCTGTGAAGTTTCATGAACATCCGTCAAGTAGTTTCAGAGAAGTAGTCGCTACAAGTTTTTACTATATAACTCTATGTAACCAAAGATGGCCACTGGCAGCCATGTCTAATGTCGAATCAAAATAATTTTCCACAAGGATCAACATCATGTCATGCTGATCATTTTAGAAAAAGTCCCATATCAATATCACTTATAGTTTTCAAGAAGTAGTCGCTACAAACTTATTTTTTAAAAATCTATTTTTAGCTGTGACGGCCATCTTGAATTTCTGGCAGATCTGAAATTTTGCTAGGATCAATTAGACATCAAGAGCAACATTCCTGTAAAGTTTGATGACAATCCGTCAAGTAGTTTCAGAGGAGTAGTCGCTACAAGTTTTTACTATATAACTCTTATGTAAACAAAGATGGCCACTGGCAGCCATGTTTAACGTTGAATCAAAACGTTTTTTAACAAGCATCAACATCATGTCATGCTGATCATTTTAGAAAAAGTTCCATATCAATATCACTTATAGTTTTCAAGAAGTAGTCGCTACAAACTTGTATTTTAAAACTCTATTTTTAGCTTTGGCGGCCATCTTGGATTTCACATCAACATGAATTTTTGCTAGGATCAACTAGACTTTATTGGCAACATTTCTGTAAAGTTTCATGAATATCCATTCAGTAGTTTCAGAGGAGTTGTCGCTACAAATAAAAGTTTACAGACGGACGGACGACGGACGCCGCAACACGGCATAAGCTCTGCTGATCTCTGATCAGTAGAGCTAAAAATTGCAAGTTTCACGATAGCGTGAATCTGATGGCAGACTAAAGCAAATGGCCGACTTTCAGACAACAAGCATTTCCTGGTTGTTTTATTTAATCTTTTTGCTCAATAAACACTGGAAAAAGCAAAACCTTGTGTTTTGAAACAATTTTTAGTGTATTTTACATAAGTGACTGTAGATAAACGGTAGTAAAGTTATTGACCGCAGTATTTATTTATTATTTTACAGGTACTGTGTTCGCTTTTCCCTTGCATTTTGTCAACAAAATTAATTTTGACGAATTGACTTCCGGAAGTCATCGCTCCAGTGTTGCTTGATGGGAAACTGAATAAATGTTTAATTTGAGAGAAAAAACATTTTGTTTCGATAATCATTCCAGTTATTAACGTATATGTTCTGATAACAAAAAAGGAAGAAACCGTTATAAAGACAGCCTCTTTATTGAAATATGTTGATCATTTTGAAATATTTGAGTGATACGTTCGTAAGAATTGACGAGATTATGGAAGTGCATCACAGATCTGCGCATGCGCGGCAAATTATGCCCGCCGTTTCCTGAATTGTTTGAATTTCGACCTGAGAACCTGCAATTGTTTGACCTTTCAACTTTAATATTTACAAACAACACTGTGATTAGCATATTTTCTGTCATGACACAAGAACCATTTTAGAGCCTTGGGAGCCATCAAACTATTACACAGATGGCTGGAAAGGGTGAGTGCCGTACCATGGTCCTGGCAGTACCAAGAATTATGCATGTTGTGCTTTTTTTTAATCAGAGGTAGGCCCTATTTAAAACATATTCATACGTTTATGGTAGGGCTTCTTCATAATAATGTGGACCAATTATTCAAAACTATAAGCAAAGAAGCATGATATTTTTTAAAACATCTAAATTTAACTCCAAATAAGAGGAGTTTTTTTTTTCCGTTGTTGACAGTTTTGCAAACGAGATTGGTGAAGGTATTAATATGTTACTTGTGCACTACTTACTGTTTTGAAGATAAACATTGTACTTGCATTACCTGAACGAAGCTTGCAAGTTATTGATTATGCCTGTCTTGATGCAAATTGAGGTCTATCAATTCAGAAAAACACAGGCGACGCTGTCAAAAAGTATTTTAAATTGCATTTTCTTCCTCCATAATGAATTTGTTAAAGGGGACTGCAGTGGCTGGCAGTGGAAAGCACATGGTTGAATCTATGTTTACAGGTTAAGGAGTCGTTAAACAACAATTCAATTATTTATTTTGAAACTGAAGTGGTATAATATTTCAGCAATTGTTATGCTTGGAGTTTTCAGGAGATGTTGGACATGAGCGCAAGTTGTCAATGGTCAGGTCGCTCAGAAGGCGATGATGAAGGTGTTCACCATTCAACAGATTCAACAGAATACATCCTCAACCAAAGATCCTATGCCAGGTATGCCTTCAGATCAAAGGTATTTTTCTCACAGAAGTTTCACACTGGAAGTTAAAATTGTGGTTTATGGCGCACCACATAAAAAGGTTAAATTGCATCAACATGAAATGAACATTCCAGAACCACTCTCAATTTACAGCTATATAAAAACATCTATAAATGGGAAGAATATATATAGGGTTAACTGTATCAAGCATTTGAAGTGTGCGATAGCATGTGAGTCGTTTAATGGTCTTAAATGGTCCACCCCACCCCCCAACCCCCACACCCCCCAACCCCCTGCACACCCACACACACCCACTCCTCCTAAACGGCTTGATGGATTTTGATAAAACTTTGCAGGAAGCATCGGTATGACGTCTTGTTGTGCATGTCGTGCTTTCGGTTTGATTCGCTGACTTTTGATGGAGTTATGTCCCTTTGATTTTTTTTAAAGTTAAATTTGTTGTCGCCACTACTCCTAAACGCCTCGTTGGATATTGACAAAACTTTGCAGAAGCATCGGTATGATGTCTAGTTGTGCATATCGCGCTGTCGTTCCGGTTTGCTGATTTTTGACAGAGTTATGGCCCTTTGAATTGTTTACTTTAAATTTGTTGGCACCGCTACTCCTCCTAAACGTCTTGATGGATTTTGACGAAACTTTGCAGGAAGCATAGGTATGATGTCTTGTGCACGTCGCGCTTTCAGTCTGTCGCTGATTTTTGACGGAGTTATGTCCCTTTGAATTTTTGACTTTAAATCTGTTGTTGCCGTAATCCTAAATGGCTTGTTGGATATTGACAAAACTTTGAAGAAGTATCGGTATGATGTCGTGCTTTCGTTCCGGTTCACTGATTTTTGATGGAGTTATGGCCCTTTGAATTTTTTACTTTAAATATAATATTGTCGCCGCTACTCCTCCTAAATAGCTTGTTGGGACTTCTGAAGAAGATTTGCAGGAAGCATTAGTATTATGTCTAGTTGTGCGTTTTGCACTTTCATTCCGGTTAGCTGATTTTTGACAGATTTATGACCCCTCTTTTATACTTTTAATTTTGTTGTCGCCGCTACTCCTCCTAAATGGCTTGATATATTTTGACAAAATTTGCAGTGGTATGAGACATCAGTTTTTCTCAAAAACAACCTCTATTTTTAAATTTTTACATACACGAAATATGACGATTGACTGAACATTTTTGACAGTTTGATGTCAGGTGACTGCATTGCGACAGGTTATAATGGGTATACTTTTAAGGAGTCTAACATTTTTCATCAACAACCCGTCAGTATATTTATGTCTGTATATTTATTAATAAGTCCTTTAGAAGCCTGTGACATGTGCTATTATGTGGCGTATAACCGCACATGTGCTGTTATTTGGTGCACATGTCCCCTCCGCCATCCCCAACCCCCACCCCACCCCACCCCCAAAGTATTAACAATCTTTCTGTTCTATCACACTGTGGTTTTTTAGAAATGAGCTCTATGCTCAATTTTATAGTGCTGCCATACTGGAATACCGTGCTGTAGACAAATAACATGATACAGACACCAGGCTGACCAGTCCTAGAATTACGACTTTATATGCTTGGGACTACTAGTACCATGAAGTGTTTGATATAATCCAGCCAGGGATTGAACCCACAGTCTCCCGCATTTAAGGCTGATGCTCTATAAAACCACTAGTTAAGGCTGTGACTAAGATTGCAATAAGCCCTTTTAATAAAACATAGGTTTCAAATTTTCAGAATTTTTTTTTTATACATTTATAAATCTATTTTGTCTTTTTTGGAGACATTAATTTATAAATATACTATCTTTTCAGATCTATGTTCTTCGGGAATGGTTTAGGTGCCAACAGATGAAGTCAAATGAAAAATGAAAACAATTTTAAGAGGGTTCGAGTCATCCTACAGAGGTTTAGATGTATACATATAGTGCTATGTTTTCAATGGTGCATATATTTGCCTTAACACGGAAGTGGATCAGGCATATAGTGTTAATTACCATTTTACGACTGTCCCATACGTCTGTTTTAAATTTAAGTTTTACTCAGGACACCTCGAGCCGTAAAGCTATTAAACTTCATACATGTTTACATCTACATGACAGCAATAATTAAGTCAATATGAGGGACCTTTCTGCTTCATGCAATTTGTTAATTGTCACCGCCAGACGGAGGACTATCGAATTTGCATTTCCTTCCTTCGTTGCGTTGCCACTTACGTTTCTGACCAATACTTTTTATATTTTGATCTTGATGAAACTTTAGGACACTGTTTATGGCCATGATATCTAGGTCAAGTTCGATAACCAGCCAGATCGCACCTATGGTACCAGAGTTATGGCCCTTGGATTTTCAAACGTGACTTCTGTTTCTTCAGTCATTTTAATAATTTTAAGCCGATATTGATGAAAATTGTGGATCAATGTGTATGGGCATAATATCTCTAACATGCCAGAGTTATGGCCTTTGATTTTTAAAAATTGATGATTTTTTTTTGTTCAGCTCAGTTACTTTTACATTTATAATCAACTCATGATATGGCAATAATATCTCGGCCAATTTCGATTAGCGGCCATATCGTAGGTATAATGACCCACCCTCATTAAACATCATTGTCTTTGGTGACAGGAGGAACCCAATGTAACCTGAACCCAATGTAACCTGAACAACATGTATTATTTGCTTTGGTGTAATCTGTTATTGCCAAGTGTTGTTTAATCTTCAAATAAAATGTTTTAATGTACAGACTGATACCTAGATTTTAGTCTATATAAACTATAATGCTTTAAACAATGATTGTTTGCAATTTATAACCATCCTTTTAAGTTTCAAGCACTACTGATGGAAGACCTGTACTGCTTATTGCATGGTGCATCGTTTCATCCGTCTATTCCTGTATTTTTCTGCTCTGGATTTCATGGAGCCTTAATTGGAACTCTTTAGCAAAAGTGACAGAAAAAAGACGAAGCTTTTACGCACACCTTCATAATAGCTGCATTTACGAAGCTTTTATGCAAACCTGCGTAAAAGCTGCATTAACGCAAACCTGCGGAAAAGCTGCGTTTACGAAGCTTTTACCCAGAACTACATAAAAGCTGAGTTTACGAAGCTTTTACGCAGACCTGCGGAAAAGCTGGCGGTATTGGCACCTTCGTAAAAGCTGCGTTTACGAAGCTTTTACGCAGACCTGCGTAAAAGCTGCGTTTATGAAGCTTTTATGCAGAACTACATAAAAGCTGCGTTTACGAAGCTTTTATGTAGACCGGCATAAAAGCTGGCGGTATTGGCACTTTCGTAAAAGCTGCGTTTTACGAAGCTTCTACACAGACATACGTAAAAACTACGTTTTACTAAGCTATTACGTAGCTTGTTTGTAAATGTTCAGTTTTTGTACTTTTTTTGTAGATCTGCACAAAAGCTGCGTATACGCAGGTGCCAATACCGCTAGCTTCTAGCTAGCTATTAAGTATGTTTTACGTAGCTTTTAAAATATCATTAGCTACGTAAAACGTACGTATTAGGTAGCTTTTTTTGACAAGGGCGGTCCCACCCAGGGGGAATTTTGTAGGGTATGATTTTCTGAAAGAACATACAGTAAGTTTCAAAATGAGACATGTGTGCCATCTGAGCGTTGGGGCTTTAGTGAGTTTTTGGGGAAACATGTTTTTAGACGAAAATCGCCGAAATCTGGAATTATTTTTTAGAAAAATAATGGAATATATTAGGACAAATTTGAATTGATGGAATCTTTCTCGGAATGCATCTCTACGTGTCCCACCATATAATTTATGGATCCGATACTTAAATATTGAGATTTTGGGTAAAAATGTTAAAAAATTGAATAAAATCGCTGATTTCTGTAATACATTAGGGGTGTTTAACTAAGCAATAGAAATATATCTAATACAATAGAAAAAAGGAAATATTGTAACCTTTTTGGGTAGGGTAAGGTCCAGTAATTAAACAGAAAAAAGTTCCAAACCGCATGATCTTTGGAAATGCCTTAATTTTGGGGCGAAAAATGTGTATTTTTGTCAAAAATCGCCGGAATCCGGAATTATTTTTTAAAATTAGTTTGAACATTATCAAATTGAAGCAATAGAATGTTGCACAGCATACATATTCAAGTTTTTCCTGGCATCATATATAACATATGTGCTCAAATATTGGCATTTTAGGGCAAAATGTTGGAAAAAATGACAAAAATCACTGATTTCTGTAATCCATTGGGCCCCAACGGATTGCAGATATAAGTGGTTTTAGTCCTTTTTTCCAACATATTTCAGCAGATATGTTATATATGATGCAAGGAAACACTTGAATATGTATGCTGTGCAACATTATATTACTTCAATTTGATAAGTTTATTTTAAAACTATTTTCAAAAATAATTCCAGATTCCGTCGATTTTTGACAAAGATACACATTTTTCGCCTAAAAATTAAAGCATTTCCTAGCATCATACGGTTCGGGACTTTTTTCTTCTTAATTATTGGACCTTTGCCTATCTAAAAATGTTACACTATGTCCTTATTCAATTGTATTAAATTTGTTTCTATATTTTAACCCAATACCGGTATTGGTATGTGCTGACTGCAAATAGAATGTAAACACACTCTCCCACAATGCATTGCAACAAACATGGCTGCCATAAGAAACAATTCTAAACTTTTGAAAAGTAAAACATCAAATACTTCATTGGATAACACTTAAATTATCTGGTAAGCTAAGTTTGATAATCTAATGATAAGAGTAGACTATCCATTGCAGGAAAACACTATGACAACAGTTATTATCACTGTTAACAGTGTCAAGTCGCGAAAACTGATTACATATCGTCACATGTACTCTGTTTACATTGTCTGTTCAGACAGCACTAGTCCACACCAGGAATTTAAAAACTAGCAATACTGTCAATATTGATAATCATATAAACTATAACTGCTCTTGATACAATCAAACGGTCATCACATTAATCATTATGTTGAAACACCAGGTCATCACAATATATGTATAGAGGGAAATAGCGTTGAGCGACCCTCGGCCGATGGCCGCTGGATCGATCCACATATTTTGTGACACAACGGTACCCATGGCCAGCCATCGGCAAAGGTCCCCGCTATGCCTGGTACTCTGTCCCTAGGCCTTATCAGGGTGAGGGCTACCCGAGTTCGAGTCTCGAACATGGCACATAGAGCTATTTACAGTTATATAGAGGGAAATAGCCTTGAACGACCTTCGGCCGATAGCGGCTCAGCGATAGCCGCTCAGCCAACCCACATATTTTGTGAAATAACGGGACAGGTGGCCAGCTGTGGGCAACGTGACACTCGGGTACCTAGGTCGTATCAGGGGATAAGCTACCTGAGTTTGTGTCTCGAACATGCCACCTAGAGCTATATAGTAAATAGCTTTGAGCTACCTGTGTTCGGGCTTCGAACATGGCACCTAGAGCTATATACAGTATAGTTTTAGAGAAATAGCTGCTGGGCCGACCTACAGATCTTGTGACACAACGGGACTAACTTGGACGCCATGTTGATTTCTTTTTATTGCGTTACACATAAATTTCAGCTAGTATATATATGCATATTATACACAGTCTAATTAATATTTTGATATATAGAAACCCTTACTTACAGACGAACACCAGTTTTTACAGCCACCTATTTGCACTTAAAATAAAAAAAAAATTGTAATGAATGTGGTGTAAAGTTAATTACAGAATAGTTTCATTAAGTTTGAAGCGCTTCTCAACTTATATTAATAAAAGTACATGTATTATGTTTTTTACATGGTTTTGATTTAATTTATATTCAACGCTTTTAATGTACAATGAAATTTTAATTGTAATGTAAGGTAACATAGTTTACATGCGCGTTACTCACTAAAGCCCAACGCTCAGAATTGATGGCACATCTGTCTCATTTTGAAACTTACTGTATGATCTTTCAGCAAATCATACCCTACAAAATCCCCATGGGGGGAGTGGGGTCTAGCCAGCTCAAGAACTAGTACATGATGTGTTGTATTTGTTCGGGATGTTCTGTCATGTCATTTTTTAACAAATTCCCATAAGGTATAAGCTAGAGCAGGCTTGTTTGCTTAAACCCCTGTCACACTAGGGCCGCGTTCTCACGGCGATCCCACGGCGTCCAAGAAAAATGCAGAACGCCGAGGTGCGCGCAGTACGATCGCAAGCATCGCCGCAGCAACACAGTGGCATCGCCAGTAGACGCATTGGGATCGCATAGAACGCCAAGCGACGGCGCGCACTTTGAGCATGCACAAAACAAACGCCGTCGCTCGGCGTTCTGATAAGAGCGCAGTGGGGTCGCTGTAAGGTCGCCATAGCAGTGCAGTAAGGTCTCCTACAACGCCACAGGAGCTCCGCGGGCGCGCACAGAGGTCACAGTGCGAACGCTGTGGTTGTCGGTGGCGCTTGCACGGAGATTGTACTGCGTTCTCTGAGATGTCACTGCGTCTCTACCGCGCTTATACGGCACGTATACGGCACGTCTACGGCGCTTATACGGAGTGTTATTTATTTTACTGTGCTCTTACAACGACTGTACGGAGCTGTCACGGCGATCATTGCGCTCCCAAGGCGCTTCTACCGCGTCCATCGGCGTTTGCATGACAAAAACGAACAAAATAGTATAAATGAATTATAGGTAGTGCAAACGAACGTCTTCAACACGCCGTCAGCGCAGTGTGAGCGCCGTGAAAACGCAGTGCACGCAGTGGAAGCGCCGTGAGAGCGCAGACAATCGCCAACAAGAACTCCGTAGGAACGCGATAGAACGCCATGGGAGCTCCGTAGCAACGCCTTGGTCGCTGTGAGGACGCCGTGACATCTCCATCTTCACGAAAAATATCAGATTTTTCTTGCGATCTCACGGCGTTCTGGAAAATTAAACAACGCCGTGCCAACGCAGTGGAAACGCGCTATAGTGTGACAGGGGCATTATAAAAGCAAATAAAATGTCAGCGTGCCATGCACTCCTTGGTAACATGTGATGGGTCAATGGCAATATCACCAGGTGAGAGTAGGAATGTTCCACAGAAGAAAGACAGTTTTCTGGTATATTATTCACATTGGACTGCAGAAATGTTATAATATTTTATTTTGTGCTTTCTATGTGTCTGTAGATCTGTCTGTCTGTCTGTCTGTAGATCTGTCTGTCTGTCTGTGTCACAAACGATGTCCGATCAATAACTAGTGAATGGTTGGACCTAGGGTCCTCAAACTTGGAAGGATGGTTGGTCATGACAAGTAGATGACCCCTATTGATTTGGGGTCACTAGGTCAAAGTTCGCGGTGACATTGACTATCAAAACAATATCCGATCAATAACTAGAGAATGGTTGCACCTAGGTCTTCAAACTTGGAAGGATGGTTGGTCATGACCAGTAGATGACCCCTATTGCTTTTGGGGTCACTAGGTTAAAGGTCGCGGTGACATTGACTATCAAAACGATGTCCGATCAATAACTACATAATGGTTGGACCTAGGGTCCTCAAACTTGGAAGGATGGTTGGTCATGACCAGTAGATGACCCCTATTGCTTTTGGGGTCACTAGGTCAAGGTCGCGATGACCTTCACTGTCAAAACGATGTCCGATCAATAACTAGACAATGGTTGGACCTAGGGTCCTCAAACTTGGAAGGATGGTTGGGCATGACCAGTAGATGACCCCTATTGATTTTGGGGTCACTAGGTCGGAGGTCAAGGTCGCAGTGACCGTGACTATCAAAACGATGTCCTATCAATAACTACACAATGGTTGGACCTAGGGTCCTCAAACTTGGAAGGATGGTTGGTCATGACCAGTAGATGACCCCTATTGATGTTGGGGTCACTAGGTCAAAGGTCAAGGTGACCTTGACTATCAAAACGATCCCCGATCAATAACTAGACAATGTCCGATCAATAACTAGAGAATGGTTGGACCTAGGGTCCTCAAACTTTGAAGGATGGTTGGTCATGACCAGTAGATAATAGGCCAAACAAAATAATATGTGTGGTTCAGGTAATACTGGCCAAAAAAAATAGGGTAGGTAGGTAGGCTTTTTTTCTTCTTTTTTTTCTCAGTAATGAATTCAATTCTGATAATGAATTTAATCTGTTAAATTACTATACCTTGAGTTCGATTTTTTTGGCATTATCAACAAAAAAAAGATATTTATTTATTTTTTCTCTTTTTTTTTATTTTTTTATTTTTATTTTTTTATAAATAAAAAGTTTTAGGGTCGGCCCCTTAAAATAGGGTCGGTCGGGTTACCTGAACCACACATATTTTTTTATGTGGCTTTACTGATACAGGTAGTAGATACAGTCACAGGGATATTGAATATCAAAACGATCTCAGATCAAAAGAGAACGGTTGGACCTAGAGTCGTCAATTATATCTGTTCGGGCGAGTGGGGTAGCCATACGTTTTTGTCCCATGGACAATAACAATTTCTAGTTTTTTTCCAATACCTCAATGTATTACAGAAATCAGCGATTTTAGTCACTTTTTTCAACATTTTGCCCTATAATATAAATACTTGAGCATATATGTTATACCTGATACAATAAATGACTTGGATATGTATAGTGTGCAACATTTTATTGCTTCAATTTGATAAGTTTATGTTCAAACTATTTTCAAAAGATAATTCCAGATTCCGTAGATTTCTTTTTGACGGAAATACACATTTTTCGCCTGAAAATTAAGGCAATGTTTTAAGAATCATATGGTTCAGGACTTTTTTCCACTTAATTATTGGACCTTTGTCTATCCAAAATGTTACAATATGTCTTTATACTATTGTATTAAATATTTTTTCTAAATTTTAACCCAATACCCCAATGGATTACAAAAATCAGTGATTTTTGTCATTTTTTCCAATATTTTGCCCTAAAATGCCAATATTTGAGCACATATGTTATATATGATGCCAGGAAAAACTTGAATATGTATGCTGTGCAACATTCTATTGCTTCAATTTGATAAGTTTATGTTCAAACTAATTTTAAAAAATAATTCCAGATTCCGGCGATTTTTGACAAAAATACACATTTTTCGCTCCAAAATTAAGGCATTTCCAAACATCTTGCGGTTTGGAACACTTTTTTCTGTTTAATCACTGGACCTTACCCTGACCAAAAAGGTTACAATATTTTCTTTTTTCTATTGTATTAGATATATTTCTAATTTTAGTTAAATACCACCAATGTATATAGAAATCAGAGATTTTATTCAATTTTTTAACATTTTTACACAAAATCTCAATATTTAAGTCTCGGATCCATAAATTATATGGTGGGACACGTAGAGATGTGTTCCGAGAAAGATTCCATCAATTCAAATTGGCTTTAATATCTTCCATTCTTTTTCTAAAAAATAATTCCAGATTTCGGCGATTTTCGTCTAAAAACGCAACGTTTTCCCCCAAAACTCACTAAAGCCCCAACGCTCAGATGGCACACATGTCTCATTTTGAAGCCTAATGTATGTTCTTTCAGAAAATCACACCCTACAAAATTCCCCCTGTGGGGGGAGGGGGATCTACAGCCAGCTCAAGAACTATATCGTATGACGAGGCAAATTATAGCATTTTTAACAAAATCAAGGGCCATATCTCCGCTGTTAATAGTTCCAATCTGGCTGGTTTTCGAACCTGACCGAGCTTTCATTGACATTAACAATCTGATAAAGTTTGGTAATGATCGGATAAAAAAAATCAAGGCCCTATCGTCTTAATGTGGCAAAATATAGCATTTTGAACTAAATCAAGGGCCATAACTCCGCTGTTACTGGTCCAATATGAATGGTTTTCGAACTCGTCCGAGCTTTCATTGATATTAACAATGTGGTAAAGTTGGTAAAGATAGGATGAAAAATGAAGGCCCTATCGTTTTAATGAGGCAAAATATAGCATTTTTAACTAAATCAAGGACCATAACTCCGCTGTTACTGGTCCGATCTGGCTGGTTTTCGAACTTGTCTGAGCTTTCATTGATATTACCAATGTGCTAAAGTTTAGTAAAGATAGGAAGAAAAATGAAGGCCCTATCATCTTAACGAGGTAAAATATAGCATTTTGAACTAAATCAAGGGCCATAACTCTGTTGTTACTGGTCCGATATGAATGGTTTTCAAACTTGTCCGAGCTTTCATTGATATTAACAATCTGATAAAAGTTTGGTAAAGATCGGCCAGTAGAGCTAATGAAAAATGAAGGGCCTATCATCTTAACGCGGCAAAATATAGCATTTTTAACTAAACCAAGGGTCATGACTCTGCTGTTAGTGGTCAAATCTGGCTGCTTTTTGAACTTGTCGAATAAAGGCCCTATCGTCTTTTTAAGAGACAAAAGTTAACGATGGACAAACACGCCATCCCACAAGCTCTGCTGGCCCTTGTTGGCCAGTAGAGCTAAACAAGAGGTCAATGACCTTGAAGCTCTACTGATTGATTTTGATTTCAGGAAGTAGTCGCTACAAACTGGTTTTTTGAAAATCTATTTTTAGCCGTGGTGGCCATCTTGAATTTCCGGCCGACCTGAAATTTTGCTAGGATCAATTAGACATCAAGAGCAACATTTCTGTGAAGTTTCATGAAAATCCGTCAAGTAGTTTCAGAGGAGTAGTCGCTACAAGTTTTCATTATATAACTCTATGTAAACAAAGATGGCCACTGACAGCCATGTTTTACATTGAATCAAAATAATGTTCGACTCGGATAACCATCATGTCATGCTGATCATTTTAGAAAAAGTCCCATATCAATATCTCTTATAGTTTTCAAGAAGTAGTCGCTACAAACTTATTTTTTAAAAATCTATTTTTAGCCATGGCGGCCATCTTGAATTTCCAGCCAACCTGAAATTTTGCTAAGATCAATTAGACATCAAGAGCAACATTCGTGTGAAGTTTCATGAAAATCCGTCAAGTAGTTTCAGAGGAGTAGTCGCTACAAGTTATCATTATATAACTCTATGTAAAACATACATGGCCACTGGCAGCCATGTTTAACGTCGAATCAAAATAATGTTCGACTTGAATAACCATCATGTCATGCTGATCATTTTAGAAAAAGTCCCATATCAATATCACTTATAGTTTTCAAGAAGAAGTCGCTACAAACTTGTATTTTGAAAATCTATTTTTAGCCATGGCGGCCATCTTAAAGGCCGACCTGAAATTTTGCAAGAATCAATTAGACATCAAGAGCAACATTCGTGTTAAGTTTCATGAAAATCCGTAAAGTATTTTCAGAGGAGTAGTCGCTACAAGTTATCATTATATAACTCTATGTAAACAAAGATGGCCACTGGCAGCCATGTTTAACGTCGAATCAAAATAATGTTCGACTCGGATAACCATCATGTCATGCTGATAATTTTAGAAAAAGTCCCATATCAATATCTCTTATAGTTTTCAAGAAGTAGTCGCTACAAACTTATTTTTTAAAAATCTATTTTTAGCCGTGGCGGCCATCTTGAATTACCGGCCAACCTGAAATTTTGCTAGGATCAATTAGACATCAAGAGCAACATTTCTGTGAAGTTTCATGAAAATCCGTCAAGTAGTTTCAGAGGAGTAGT
The DNA here is from genome assembly GCA_037043455.1 of Cyrtodaria siliqua. NCBI lineage: Eukaryota > Metazoa > Mollusca > Bivalvia > Adapedonta > Hiatellidae > Cyrtodaria > Cyrtodaria siliqua. Next base: position 23,460 of record JAWPHD010016722.1, read on the forward strand.
CGCTACAAGTTTTCATTATATAACTCTATGTAAACAAAGATGGCCGCTGGCAGCCATGTTTAACGTCGAATCAAAACGATTTTCGACAAGGACCAACATCATGTCATGCTGATCATTTTAGAAAAAGTCCCATATCATTATCTCTTATAGTTTTCAAGAAGTAGTCGCTACAAACTTATTTTTTAAAAATCTATTTTTAGCCATGGCGGCCATCTTGAATTTCCGGCCGACCTGAAATTTTGCTAGGATCAATAAGACCTCAAGAGCAACATTCCTGTGAAGTTTATGAAAATCCGTCAAGTAGTTTCAGAGGAGTAGTCGCTACAAGTTTTCCTTATATAACTGTATGTAAACAAAGATGGCCGCTGGCAGCCATGTTTAACGTCGAATCAAAACGATTTTCGACAAGGACCAACATCATGTCATGCTGATCAGCCAGAAAAAGTCCCATAGCAATATCCCTTAGAGTTTTCAAGAAGTAGTCGCTACAAACTTGTTTTTTAAATACCTATTTTTAGATTTGGCGGCCATCTTGGATTTCACATCTACATGAATTTTTGCTAGGATCAACTAGACTTCATGGGCAACATTTCTGTAAAGTTTCATGAAAATCTATTCAGTAGTTTCAGAGGAGTAGTCGCTACAAAAAAAAAGTTAACGGACGGACGGACGGACGGACGGACAGACAGACAGACAGACAGACGGACGACGGACGCCGCACCATGGCATAAGCTCTGCTGATCTCTGATCAGTAGAGCTAAAAATGGCCTTCTTTCTTTCCTTCGATACTATCAGAATCATGGAATAAGTATTACGACAGTGTTTTCTGTCTGATAAAAAATTCATCTTAGGTTTCAACCGACAAATGGTCTATATTTAAACTAATACAAGTAAGATCCCCTCAAACCCTTTGATGTGTGGGTGATATATTCCACGGTTGATTCATGATATTAGCATGGGACAGCTACATATGACAGTGCTGAGTGCAGTCGCAGATGACAATTACACACCGGACAATCTAGTCAAAAACACAGAAATACATCTATGTATGCTTGCAAAAGCTTGCAAAACAGACTTTTTTCATTTTAGTTGGGGCGCATCCTTTTAAATCTCAGCTCAGATGCACCCTCCAGCCACCCACTCCTTTCCTCCACCCCCAACTCCTACCTTGAACAGTGGTGATTGTTACATACACTTTCCACATATGAGAGGGTGCCCAATACTACCTGCTCCATCGAATACGCGCCTGTAGATCTTGCGAGGAGTCAAAAATACAGTTGAGTCAAACAACTTGTATTTTCGTGTACTTTTGATAAAGAAATAACATGCTTTTCATGACATGCAGAAAAATTCATGTAATCTGTGAGCTAAAAGAACATAATTCAAGTATCTCCTCGTATAAATCACGTAACTTAAAGCAGAACTGAAATTTCATCATCGAAAATTGTCACAATCTTCCAAATTATGTGTTTTAAAAAAATCCAAAATGGTGGACTTTTCCTTTTCTTTTTTTTTGACGTTGCAGAAAGATGACGTACTACTTTTCATTGCCATGCTTTACCAAATAGTTAATAGATGTAGGAAAATATCAAGGCTGCGCATCTACTGACTTGCCACCGTATACAAGATAAACTGACAACATCAAAATGAAACTATCATGTCGCAGGTGTGTTATGTGATGAACAGATCTTACATTTGTGACTGTGTATTATTGACTTTAATAAACTCGTTGGATAAAGAGAAAGCATACACGGCAGAGCCTCGTATGCTATAATTTTATCCAACTCGTTTATAAAAATCAATAACACAGTCACTCATGTTAGATCCTCGGTATATAAGTATCATATATGGTAAAATTGGCAGTAGTGGAAAATATAGAATAGAGATAAATCTGGGCTAAATCTCAGTGTCGTCATACATTGTGTAAACATCTCAAGATGATGTTGGACATAATAAACCTTTACACTTGTATATATACCGTGTAAGTAATAAACTGTTTATCCAAAATCAATGACCATTTCAATTTATTTTTAGAACATACTATCAATGATATTAAGCTCTATAATTGCATTATAACACTCCCAGACCTAAGTAATGTGATGAAGGTTATTATAAAGATTAAACTATAAAATATCGACTTCAGTAAATATAATAATTGAAGATGTCTGGGAAGACATTGTATCCAACCAATTATATGGGTTCGAGTCAGTGTTAGCAATTATTCTAATGCAACTAGATTGTAAAATGCAGTATTACATTGTTTAGATCTCAAATATGCAACCATAAAATGCCAGGTTAACCATCTAGAAAGAATGCGACATCACATAACACGGCCTACAATGACATCACATAACACGGCCTACAGCGACATCACATAACATGGCCTACATGTGGAGCCTGATTATGAAGAAGTCCAGAGTTTTGATTTGACCAACACCAATGTCAATCAAAAGAAATATTTGTTCCTTACATACTTAATATTTAATTTAATTAATGTCATTAACAGTTGGGGATGCATGTCGTAGCAGAGACTGGATGTGACCTATCTTTCATCAAAAGTAGGTCACAGAGACCCAAAATTTCACATTTCGAAGATTGATTGTGTAATTTAGGATTCCAGTACATAGCTGAAAGTTTGTTTTGCTTTTCGTCTACCCTAGCCTTGAAAGTGGTGCACCGGAGTGGTATAGCGGAAACTGACGAGACCAAAATTTCGTACATGATGGTAGCTGCATATAAGGAACAGTGTGATGAAATTTGAGGAAAATCCTGCAAGAAAGAAGCAAGATATGAATGCCGCAGCAGAAACCAAACGAGACCTATATTTTGTCAGCAGTAGGTCACAGCAACCCAAAATTCTGCACATGATGTAAGATGCATATAAGGAACAATGCGTATATATTTGTCTGTATCATATATATTTTTGTATTCAATATATATATTTTACACACAACGTATATATTTATCTTACAACATATAGTCACAAATGGCGCCTCATAGAAGACCAGAGGTCCTTTGAATAGTCTAGCTAATATTAAATGTATAATAACATTGTCAACTAATGACACACTAAACAAATACATGTTGTTGGATAGGCCTTGGTGATTATTAAAAAAAAAAAAGGTGTTGAAATCTGTCCAGCAGAAATAAGCAAGAAGTATGTCATAGCACAGACTGGCGCGACCTATATTTATTTCAAAATAGGTCACAGTGACAAGAAATTGTTTACATAAGATATTATAATAACAAATGAAAATCTGATGCATGAACTAATGGATGGACTAACAAATGAACAAACAAGAGGGCCAAAATGGCCCTAAATTGATCACCTGAGGATCTGTGCAATGATGAAAAATGTGTCCTCTCGCAAATGCTGATTGAAGATATTTTTAAGTCTTTCCTTATGTAAGTCTATGTAAAAACATGCAGAATCTCTACATATAAACTTTGGACCCAGGGGTTGCAGCCATCTTTGACCCCAGGGACTTCAAATCAGCAAACTTTACAGACCAGGGTTAGCGATCATTAATAATACTAGAGAACAAGAGTGCCTGTGGATGCTCTACAGCTAAAATGGGTCTTATATATATATCCAGGGGTTTCATCATTAATTCCTTTCAATACTTTTTTACAAGTGCAAAACACAACAACACCCTCAACAGAAATGTAAACCCACAACTCCATGCTAACAATTTAAAAAGAAGATTTTTTAGATTTTCCCTATATAAGTCTATGTAAAACATGCAAAATCTTTATATACAAACTTAAGAAAAATCAACAAAAGAAAAAACGCATCCAAACAGGAAACAATAACAAGAGGCCCAAGAGGGCCTGTGGATGCTCTACTGGCTAATATGGCTCTTATAACATCAATAAAGCGAGTGACTATCGCCTTAAAGAGGCAAAATATAGCATTTTTAACTAAATCAAGAGTCATAACTCCACCACTACTGGTCCGATCTGGCTGGTTTTCGAACTTGGCCAGTAGAGATAATAAAAAGTAAAAAAAAATAATAATATTAAAAATTAAAAAAAAAAAGATTTAAAAATTAAAAAAAAAAAAAGAAAAAAAGAAAGAGAAATACAAAAATAATAAAAGAAAAAAAACTGGTAAAGTTTGGTAAAGATCAGATGAAAAATGAAGGCCCTATCGCCTTAACAAGGCAAAATATAGCATATTTAACAAAATCAAGGGCCATAACTCCGCTGTTACTGGTCCGATCTGGCTGATTTTTTAACTTGTTCGAGTTTACATTGCTATTAACAATCTGGTAAAGTTTGGTAAAGATCAGATGAAGATTGATTGCCCTATCGACTTAACGAGGCAAAATATAGCATTTTAAACTAAAAAAAGGGTCATAACTCCACTGTTACTGGTCCGATCTGGTTGGTTTTTATACTTATCCGAACTTTTATTAACACTAACAATCTGGTAAAGTTTGGTAAAGATCACATGAAAAATGAAGGCCCTATCATCTTAACGAGGCAAAATATAGCCTTTTTAACTAAATCAAGGGCCATAACTCCTCTGTTACTGGTCCGATCTGGCTGTTTTTCAAACTTTTCCGAGCTTTTCTTGACATTAACAATCTGGTAAAGTTTGGTAAAGATTGGATGATAAATGAAGGCCCTATTGTCTTAACGAGGCAAAATATAGCATTTTTAACTAATTCAAGGGCCATAACTCCGCTGTTACTGGTCCGATCTGGGTTCGAGCTTTCATTGACATTAACAATCTGGTAAAGTTTGTTAAAGATCGAATGAAAAATGAAGGCCCTATTCATGAGACAAAAGTTAACGACGGACGACGAATGGACGACGGACGGACAGACGACGGACAACTCGGCATCCCATAAGCTCTGCTGGTAGAGCTAAAAATCAACGAACCTGAAAAAAACGCAATATGCACAACTAGAAATCATACCAATGCTTCGGAATGCTAAGTTTCGTCAAATCCAACAAGGTGTTAAAAAAAAATAAAGTAATTAAACCAATTTAAACAAATGAAACAACGAAATGAAAAACTTAAAAAAAAAAAATACATGAAATAAAAAAAAATAAAAAAAAATAAAAAATAATAATAATATTAAAAATATTTAAAAATCAAAGGACTGAAGGTCCTGAGAGTCGCCAAGATTGAACAGTTTCTATTTTCTTGACGAGGTTAAAGGTTTTTAAATTTACAGTACAACATGGACAAACTGTTGATTCGCCGCAAAATGGGGAAACTCTAACCTGTTTTGCAAGGCGTATTATAACCTTACATGTGTTGAAAAAGAAGTAAAACATACAAACAAAAATAAAGAGTAGATTTTTATCAGAATCTGAGAATCTTTCCCATATAGATATAGTCAATGGAGACTGTTGAACGATATTTGGAAAACATGCACGAAACTGACTTTGTTTCAGCCTCCACTGATTGAAGACAGTTAAATATTCAGTGTAAGAGGAAATGAGAACAAGTTATGAAAATGTAATTGTTGATAAAGTTTTTATTTTAAATCAATTGAGTTAAGAGAATGTTTGAATATTTATATTAAAGACATTGAAAACTTGTCTTTGTTTGGAGTTAAAATAGTTTTTCAACAAATGTTATGCTAGTTACGACGGTCAGTTTTTTTAGTGGTGGAGGCAGACCACACAATATGATGGAGGCAGACCACCCAATTATTCCTGGGTAAAAGCAGTACTATACCTCCCACCATTTGCAAGATTACTATGAATCAAAGACCCTTATACATATAACCCAAAAGCAGTGATTTGAACCCAGGTTAGAGCGCAATTGACTGGTATTCAGACATCGTCATTTCAATAGTCAAGTATAGGGCTGCAACATTACACTGCTCATGATATATTGCTATAATTTCTCTGACCACATGCATCGTATCAAAGGTATTTATTGCGATTTAAAAACAACGAAATATGTATATATTTGATTTTCTAGCTTTATTGGCCTACGTAAACAAATGCAGTTTTAACGTAAATTAGTTATCCAACTGTATCACGATACATAGCATTCTGCATCATGAATTGTCAATACATATTGTTTTGTTTTGCCATTACATGCATCATTAGCAAAGTGTATCATTGCAGCCCTAGTAAAATAAAAGTAAAATACAGCGGAACACAATTCACTTTCTCACAACTGATTTAATTTTGTTTAGCCAAGAATGGCAACATGTAATGAAAATAGAAGGTGGTCAGTTGTGGTAATAAGTCTATTCAAGAATTGCACATCTCTCTTAATTCTAATCATTTCTATACCCCTAGGTGTCCGTATAACTAAATCGCACCAATTTAGATTGCAAATGTGGAGCTGTCCCTGAATTTGGTAAAAATATGCATGCTCTGGTTTAATGGCAAGCTTGTCATTTTCTTCATTAATACAAATAAACAGGTTGTGTATGATTGCATCTTCTCTTTGATGATTGCATCTTCTCTTTGATGCAAGTTTGAATGTTTGCTTAAAGATTTAACCTCAAAAGTCCATTGTCTGTAATTCCTGATGATGTATCACAAAGAGAAACTAACCAGTCTGGACTAGCTACCAAGTATGGGAAGTGTGGACTGACAATTAATCCTATGTCTTGGCCAGACACAATGTAACAAGCTTCTTGTACTGAGCAAGAGGCTCTGCTTGTTTTCCCCAATTTGTATGAACTGAGGTGAAAGGCTTTGGACTGGTTAATCGCTGCAGTAGTTTGTCGGCTGGAAGTTTAGTACAGTGCAATTTCTTTCAAGTTAGATGATGTAAGACGTTTTGATCGTTCAAAGGCCCAAAATTCACCACTAGAACTTTGTCCAACAGTATGTTTAGAAATATTCTGCTGTTCTTCTGACGTAGCAATTTTTACACTATTTTCGTAATAATTCAACTCGGCTGCAGTAACATTAAAGGTTTCTTCAAATGAAACAATTGAACAATTACTTGACTGATTTATATCAGAACATGAGACTGTTGCTTCAGTCGGAGTACTGTTAGTCTCTGGTACATGATTGTGCACTGGTTCGAAATTATTTCCCTCCAGAATGTCCACTAATTGTCCTTTTCATAATTATATGAATCCATTTTAATATCTGCAAACCTTATGCATGCCTGCCTGCCCTGGTTTGTGCCATGTCTGCAATTTTGAAGTCTGCGACTGAGCTGCAGGTGTAAATTTGTTTCCGGCGCGTTGACAGTCCACGACTTGAAAGAGGATTGCAGCAACATGTTTACAAAATCCACCAAAACCGGCTTTGCATAGACCCAGAGTGCTTATCTAAGCAAAGGTGCACAGGGTATTTCCTTTTGGGTTTTGAATTAACAGTTAAAAATCCCTTGTCAAATGATGCAACCACGTCTCCTCGAATAATCATGACTTCGTCATCTACATCAATCTTAAACTCTGAACAGATTACTTTGTTCGAATTATAAAAGATCCAACCCTTGTCCCTATGCTTCTGTGCAGCTGACTTTGTTCCATAACACTTAATCAAGAAATACTGGTAGATGTCACTGTCCTCAATAAGGGGCACATTGTCTAGATAGTTGGTATAGCCAGCAGGTGGTGGGTGGTCCAATATTGCCTGCACAAAAACTTGGTGGGAATTGACAGTTTCATTGGTGTATAGTTTTATCGAATTTCTGTCCGAGTTGATCAAATATTTCTTGTCCCATTTATTCTGGATATAATTATTTACTCTGAAAGTAGACAGAATACAATGTTAACTCCCAGCATTTGATTTTCATGTGCACATGTAATATACAGGGCTGCAACAAAAAAATCAATGATACACCGGTATACTGTGATGCATTTCAATCCAATACACTGTATCATATCAGCTGTATCGTGATGTAACCGTATATTGACTTTAAAGACATTATCTGTATCGATTTTGCCACACAAAAACTTATTGCATAGATGCTTTTTCATCATATTTCTTTTGACTAAAGACCTTTTTACAAACCTATAAAGTTCCACAATTTCAACCCAGAAACACCATGACACCGTCAATTACATACTTGATAAACTTCAAGTTGATGGAACATGCTGTTGCATTATAATTATAATAAAATAGAAACACTTAAAATAAGAAAAATATATAATTACTTTATACAAAAACATCAGCTAAGTGAATTTAAAACAATGATGATTAATTAACAGATCTATGGTAGCACAGAGCAGTAACATTTGCAACATGTATCACAAAGGGTCTTATCACACTACATTACATATTGTGTATTGACAGGTCTTAGCTGGGTCCTCGCAATACACAGCCCTAGTAGATGAATAATAATAATATATATAAAGAGGAGATCTTTACACCTATCATCATTCGAGTCCATAATAAAACATATTTATAGAAACACATTTAGTTATATTTACACAATTTACAAACGTACTTCAAAAATAATTCATTATCTGCATTACCCCACCCACACATCATTTAATATGCGAACATTATTTTTCCGGGTTCATTGTGTTAATATAACGCTATTGTGTCAACGAGAAATTTGACTTCCAACTATTTACCGAGATGGTTTAAGTTACTGGGTTATGCGATGTCAAATTATTTAATATACAGACTAAAACAATCGGAGTCAACTGTTTACCTTTTTACGAGTTCGGCTTTCTTGCCCGATAGGCTGGCTCCTTTCCTACACATTAGCCAACAAACAAGTTCAATCTTGGTTAAAGTTTCGGGCATTTTCCCTCGTAATGATGCCCTAGGAATCAGACTCTCATCAAGATCTGGTTATAAAGCTACAAAAACTCAGGATTGAGTGATTGTTGAATTGACTTCCGCGTTACTTTCGGCCATGTTTACAAAATCTGCTGGCGATTACCCGGATGAAGTTCGCGTGATGTCACGCCATATGCGTGTTTTATTGCGCATAGTATTTCAGTTCGTTTTTCAAAAAAGACACGTATATACTGTATACAATGACAATTATTCACAATCAGTAGTTATATTATTCGGTATATATTACGTTCATGTCAGTCACCTTATGAAAGTAAGTTATACTTGATGCAGTTAAAGAACTAAATTCTCGAAGTGCGTAAAACACCCATCAAGATTTGGGCATATGATATTAATGCGCATAATATTTCGTTAAACCTACAAAAAAGACATGTTTATACTGTATACAATTACAATTATTTCATTATTTCACAATCAGTAGTTATATTACTCGGTATACATAACGTTCATGTCAGTCTACTTATCAAATTAAGTTGTATTTGAAGCAGTTAAAGGGGACTACCTTGCTTACAACGGTAAAGCGTTTCATCCGTTTTAAAAAAGTCCATATTCACAAATTGCACTATACACATATATACACACGTACGTGATTCCAAAGAGTCAGCCATGCTGATGCATGGCGACTCAAAAAAAAATAAAATAAATAAAATAAAATAAAATAAAAAAAACGTAAAAAACAACAACATTTACTGAAAATAATAATAAAAAAATAAAAATTTAGGCTTAACAAGGCAAAACATAGCATTTTTAACTAAATCAAGGGCCATAACTCTGCTGTTACTGGTCCGATCTGGCTGGTTTTCGAACTTGTCCGAGCTTTCATTGATATTAACAATCTGGAAAAGGTTGGTAAAGATCGGATGAAAAATAAGGGCCCTATTGTCTTAATGAGGCAAAATATAGCATATTTAACAAAATCAAGGGTCATAACTCCGCTGTTACTGCTCCGATTTGGCTGGTTTTCGAACTTGTCCAAGCTTTTATTGATATTAACAATCTGGTAAAGTTTGGTAAAGATCGTATGAAAAAAAGAGGGCACTATTCTCTTAACGAGGCAAAATATAGCGTTTTTAACTAAATCAAGGGCCATAACTCCGCTGTTACTGGTCCGATCTGGCTGGTTTTCGAATTTTCCGAGCTTTTATTGATATTAACAATCTGGTAAAGTTTGGTAACGATCCGATGAAAAATGAAGGCCCTATGGTCTTAACGAGCCAACAAATAGCATTTTTAACTAAATCAAGGGCCATAACTCTCCTGTTACTGGTCTGATCTGGCTGGTTTTCAAACTTGTCCGAGCTTTCATTGATATTAACAACCTGTTACAAGTTTGGTAAAGATTGGATGTAAAAAGGTAGGCCCTATCGTCTTAACGAGACAAAAGTTAATGACGGATTGACGACCGACGGACGGACGGACGACGGACTTAGCTTCCCAGTGCACAAGAAGTAATTTAAAGATTTTTCTATGGCGGCCATCTTGGATGTTGTGTTTACCTAATTTTAACAAATTTGAAAAACATTCACCTAAGGATCACCCATGTGAAGTTTGGTCATAAGTTTGGTATAGAGAACCATAAGCTGATGCTACATGTAATACATGTATGCTCTGTGCCTTGTGGTTTCAGAGAAGAAGCTTTTTTAAAGTTTTTTCCTATATAATTTAAGTCTATGAAAAACATGCAAAATCTCAATATACAAATTTTGAACCCCTGGGGCATGGCCATTTTTGATCGTTGGGACTTCATTTGAACAAAATTGATAGTCTAGGCATTGGCGATCATTTTAAAAGAAAACTGACGAAATCTGACCAGCGGTTCTTGAGAAGAAGATTTGTTAAGGTTTCGACTATATATGGTAATGGTAGCCATCTTGGATGTCGCGCTGACCTAATTTTAACATTATCTAGAAAGCATTTAACTAAGGATCATCCATGTGAAGTTTGGTCAAAATTAGCCAAGCGGTTTCTGAGGAGAAGTTGTTTGAAGCAAAAGTTAACGACGACGGACGGACAGACGACGAGTGGTCCCAATAGATCACCTTGAGTCTTCGGCACACATACACCCAGACGACATTGTGATCGATAAGTCGAGATCCTTAAATGGGCTCGACAACAAATAATGTCATTAGATAACACAAACTAAATGATGACAGGATTGGTATTAACAGAAAAACAAGAGGCCCAAGAGGGCCTGTGGATGCTCTACTTTCTAAAGATAAAAGATTATGTGTAAGGGGCCATATCTCTGTCAAAATCATTCAACCGAAACATGGTGATGATATACACAACTAGGCTTCCAGGTACTGATCGTCCTTGTCAAGCTTCGTTGAAATCCGGCAAGGGGTTCAGGAGAACTAGTTCAGACAAAGTTTGTGTATTAAAACCTTTGAAGGGCCATAACTCTGCCAAAAGCATTCATCTGTACAACTAGGATTGGTACTGATCAACCCTGCAAAGTTCCATTGAAATCCAGCCAAATGAAGGCCCTTTCATCTTAATGAGGCAAAATACAGCATTTTTTTACTAAATCAAGGGCCATAACTCCGTTGTTACTAAACCGATTCAAACTCGTCCAAGCTTTCATTGATGGTAACAATCTGGTAAAGTTTTGTAAAGATCGGTTGAAAAATTAATACCCTATCGTCTTTAACATGGCAATATACAGCAATTTTAACCAAATTTTAACTAAATCAAAGGCAATTACTCTGGTGTTGCTGGTCCGAACTGGCTGTTTTCAAAATCGTGCAAGCTTTCATAGATATAAACAATCAGGTAAAGTTTGGAAAAGATCCGATGAAAAATGAAGGCCATATGAAGGTATTAACGAGACAAAAGTTAACGACGGACGACGGGCAACTCAGCATCCCATAAACTATTGTGCATTGGTATACATGCATCATATATGTTTGGTATTAAATTTGTTTGCATTAGAATTGGAAAATAACCATGGTAAAACATTCAATCTGGAACGATTATCTGAAACCCCATCGCCGTAACTGTCGTTGTAATACAAAATTCTAAGACATTAAAGCAACTCACATGCCAGCCCAGATTAAAAATCCTAGCATGTTTTTCTCTTTACTTTAAATTGTAAGCTTTGACATAAAACTTCATTGAAAGCTGATCAGTCTCTTTTTAAATTGCATGGTTTATTGTGGCCACATTGTGATTTTCATTTTATGTTCACACGCGATCTGGAAACAAATTACTGAAATATGTCAATTAAGTGGTTGATATTATGTTACATAGATTTCCAGCACAGTATATAGGAATATCCAACCTGTTGGATCCTTAGAATCAGTTACACAGATTTCCAGCAGGGGGGAGAATGGGAATATCCAACCTGTTGGATCCTTCAGTTACACAGATTTCCAGCGGGGCGGAGAAAGGGAATATTACAGCTTGTTTGATTTTATTTCAGGTTATGTTTTATGACATTATGGAACATTATGGATTCAAGCATTAAGCTGTTTTCAGAATTTACGACTTCAAATTGTGCAAAATTGATCTATAAATACTGTCTAATCATTGTAATTTTTATAATAATACTGGTTCTTAAAAAAAGTCATGGTGGTACGTCTTAAGACAAACGTTATTACAGTCTAACATTTAATTCATTATTCTAAAAGCAGTGTGCTGTTGCATCCAATGAAATTTAGAAATCCTTGGAAAATAGCATAACACGGTTGCCTTCTCACTCTTGAATCTCAATCTAGCATAGCAACCTCTTATCAATGACACATCAGAGTATTCAATTCTTGTTTTAAGTAGTCTTTAAGAAGATTTTCCAGATATCTCTTTAAGGTTATAAATGCTAAGCTCTTGGTAATGCAGAGTTAAGTCATAAACAATCACAACGAAAAAAGACAGACATCCATTTCTGGAACAATTTAGGATGTCTCGGCAATTATTTACGGCATAAATTTCTTGGCAAGTCCACAATATAGTGTAATTGTCCAAACTGCCTGTTAGTGAAAAACGCTTTAATATTGTTACAGGCCAAAAATGTAGTTTTTCCTCTAGTGAGTTTTTTGAATGACAAGCAATCTTAAATAAGGTTGTGTGGTACGATGTATATAGTGTTGAAAAGTCACAAGTGTATATAGATGAAACTTGACTCTTATTGCAAATTTTATCAATTTTTTTTAATTAAACCAAATAAATTAATCCAAGAGTTGTCCTAAACTTCAGCACAATACTGTTTAACGTGATCTTTATTGGTAGTAAGACAAAAAGTTAAAAGTTTTGAGATGTTCTTAGTGATCAGCACACACTAGAATTAGAAACAAGAGGGCTAAGATGGCCCGAACTTGATCACCTGAGTACTGGCACATTATCAAACTTCTTCGAAATCTTATGGTCATATACAATCTGTGCAAGTTTGGTTAAGATTGTTCAAGAAATGTGGGCTCTGTTGTGTATAACAACATTGATATAAAGACACTGACAAAGTTTGGTAAATATCAAATACAAAATGAAGGTGCTAGAGTGTAACACCTTGGGCAGGGCCAAATGTAGCCCAGGCTACATGTAATATATGAGAGCTTTGTGGTTTCAGAGAAGAAGATTTTTAAAGTTTTTTTCCTATAAAAGTCTATGTAAAACATGACCCCTGGGGCGGGGCCAAATGTGACCCCATGGTCACCATTTGAACAAACTTGGTAAAGGACCATAAGAGTATAGTAAATGCAAAATATTAAACCTATGGCTCTTGTAGTTCCAGAGAAGAAGACTTTAATGTGTTTCCTACAAAAGTCTATGTAAAACTGTGACCCACGGGGCGGGGTCAAATTTGACACCAGGGTCACCATTTGAACAAACTTGGTAGAGGACCATAAGCTTATAGCAAATGCAAAATATTAAACCTCAGGCTTTGCAGTTCCAGAAAAGAAGATTTTATTCAGTTTTTCCCTATACAAGCCTATGTAAAACTGTGACTCCTGGGTGGGGCCATTTGTGACCCCTGGGTCACTATTTGAATTGAATTGAATTGGATTTTATAGTCGCACCAACAGCTAAGGTCATATGGCGACTTTCCAGCTTCCATTGGTGGAGGAAGACCCCAGGTGCCCCTCCGGGCAATTTTCGTGCACGGGCGGGCACCTGGGTAGAACCACCGACGTTCCGCAAGCCTCACCATTTGAACAAACTTAATAGAGGACCATAAGCTTATAGCAAATGCAAATGCAAAATACTAAACCTCTAGCTCTTGCAATTTCAGAGAAGACGATTTTTTCAGTTTTTCCCTATACATTTCTATGTAAAACATGTGACCCTTGGGGCGGGGACAAATGTGACCCAAGCGTCACCATTCGAACAAACTTGGTAAAGGACCATAAGCTTATAGTAAATGCAAAATATCAAACCTCAAATGGCCATTTTTGACACCGGGGACTTCATTTGAACAAACTTGATAGTAAAATCTCAATATACAAACGTTGGACCCCCGGGTCACAGCCATTTTTGATACTGGGGACTTCATTTGAACAAAATTGATAGTCTAGGCATTGGCGATCATTTTAAAAGAAAAACTGTTCAAATCTGTCCAGCGGTTCTATAAAAGAAGATTTTTTTAAGGTTTCAAACATATATGGTAATGGCGGCCATCTTGGATGTCGCTCTGACCTAATTTTAAACAAGAGGTCAATGACCTTGAAGCTCTACTGATAGGTTTTTGATAGCTAGGTCAGCATTCCTGTGAAGTTTCATGAAAATCCATCAAGTAGTTTCAGAGGAGTAGTCGCTACAATTTTCATTATATAACTCTATGTAAACAAAAATGACCGCTGACAGCCATGTTTAAGATTGAATCAAAACGATTTTTGACAAGGACCAACATCATGTCATGCTGATCATTTTAGAAAAAGTCGCATATCAATATCACTTATAGTTTTGAAGAAGTAGTCGCTACAAACTTGTATTTTAAAAATCTATTTTTAGCCATGGCAGCCATCTTGAATTTCTGGCTGACCTAAAAAAAATCTGGGATCAATTAGACATCAAGAGCAACATTCCTGTGAAGTTTCATAAAAAATCGTCAAGTAGTTTCAGAGCAGTAGTCGCTACAAGTTTTTACTATATAAATCTATGTAAACAAACATGTTTAAAGTCGTATCGAAATAAATGTCGACAAGGATCAACATCATGTCATGCTGATCATTTTAGAAAATGTCCCATATCAATATCACTTACAGTTTTCAAGAAGTAGTCGCTACAAATTTATTTATTTTAAATCTATTTTTAGGCTTGGTGGCCATCTTGAATTTCCGCCTATCCTGAAATTTATCTAGGATCAATTAGGCATCAAGAGCAACATTCCTGTGAAGTTTCATGAACATCCGTCCAGTAGTTTTAGAGGAGTAGTCGCTACAAGTGTTTACTATATAACTCTATGTAAACAAAGATGGCCACTGGCAGCCATGTTTAACGTTGAATCAAAATAATGTTCGACTAGGATAAACATCATGTCATGCTGATCATTTGAGAAAAAGTCCCATATCAATATCACTTATTTTTTAAAAATCTATTTTTAGCTGTGGTGGCCATCTTGAATTTCTGGCCAACCTGAAATTTTGCTAGGATCAATTAGACATCAAGAGCAGCATTCCTGTAAAGTTTCATGAAAATCTGCCATGTAGTTTTAGAGGAGTAGTCGCTACAAGTTTTTACTATATAACACTATGTAAACAAAGATGGCCACTGGCAGCCATGTTTAACGTCAAATCAAAACGATTTTTGTCAAAGACCAACATCATGTCATGCTGATCATTTTAGAAAAAGTCCCATATCAATATCACTTATAGTTTTCAAGAAGTAGTCGCTACAAACTTGTATTTTAAAAATCTATTTTTAGCTTTGGTGGCCATCTTGGATTTCACATCAACATGAATTTTTGCTAGGATCAACTAGACTTCATGGGCAACATTTGTGTAAAGTTTCATGAATGTCCATCCAGTAGTTTCAGAGGAATAGTCGCTAAAAATAAAAGTTTACGGACAGACAGACGGACGGACGGACGGACGGACGTCGCAGCACGGCATAAGCTCTGCTGATCTCTGATCAGTCGAGCAAAAAATCTAAAAAGCATTCATCCAAAGATCATCCATGTGAAGTTTGGTCAAAATTAGCCAAGCGGTTTCTGAGGAGAAGTCGTTTGAAGAAAAGTTAACGACGACGGATGACGGACGAAGAGTGATCCCACTAGATCGCCTTGAGCCTTCAGCTCAGGTGATCTACTAAAGTGGGCTTAATAAGGCTGTTTGTGTAATTTAGGAATCCAGTACATAGTTGGAAGTTTGTTTTGCCTTTCGTCTACCCTAGCCTTGAATGTGGTGCACCAAGTGATATGTGTGGAAAAAATATCATCCTCAGTAGATGAACTGGAGTAAATAAATTAGTGTTCCCGTAGGCGTCAGACAATAATTACATTATAAGCTGCTTAAATATCAGCAGAAGTAAAACAAATTTGTTATGAAATTCCTGAATTCCCAGTTTAAATTAAGAAACAAAAATCTAGATCGCAGAGGAAGTAAAGAAGGGTTAGCATTAGTATAGAAGTTAATACGGTACCTATGATTGTATGAATTAACTTTTACCAAGCAGAAAGGGACCCATGTTCTCTATTTCAAAGCATGTAATCAAAAAACAACGACGTCATTCAACTTTTCTTTGAAAGGTCTTAATCCACACCAAAAGCCTACTAGTTTTTTAGATTTTATGTTTTGAAATGGCAGGTAATGAAAAACAAGAGGGCCAAGATGGCCCTTTATTGATCACCTGAGTACTGGCCCATTATCAAACTTCTTTGAAATCTTATGGTCATATACAATCTGTGCAAGATTGGTTAAGATTGTTTAAGAAATGTGGCCTCTGTTGTGTTAAAAACATTGATATGAAGACACTGACAAAGTTTGGTAAAGATCAAATGCTAGAGTGTAACTCCTGGGGCATGTCCAAATGTGACCCCAGGGCTACATGTAATATATGAGAGCTGTGAGCCTTGTGGTTTAAGAAGAAGATTTTTTAAGTTTTTCCCTATACAAGTATATGTAACACATGTGACCCCTGGGGCAGTGCCAAATGTGACTCCAGGGTCATCATTTGAAAAAACTTGGTAAAGGACCATGAGCTCATAGTAAATGCAAAATATTAAACCTCTGGCTCTTTAGTTTCAGAGAAGAAGATTTTTTTTTTATTCCCCTATACAAGTCTATGTAAAACTGTGACCCACAGGGCAGGGCCAAATGTGACTCCAGGGTCACCATTTGAACAAACTTGGTAAAGGACCATAATCTTATAGTAAAAGCAAAATATTAAAGCTCTGGCTCTTGTAGTTTCAGAGAAGAAGATTATTTTTTTTACTATATAAATCTATGTAAAACTGTGACCACCAGGGCGGGGCCAAATTTAACACCAGGGTCACCATTTGAACAAACTTGGTAGAGGACCATAAGCTTATAGCAAATGCAAAATATTAACATCTTGCTCAAGCAGTTTCAGAGAAGAAGATGTTTTTAAGTTTTTCCCTATACAAGTTTATGTAAAACTGTGATCCCGGGGCAGGGCCAAATGTGACCCCAGGGTCACCATTTGAACAAACTTGGTAAAGGACCATAATCTTATATTAAATGCAAAATATTAAACCTCTGGCTCTTGTAGTTTCAGAGAAAAAGATTATTTTTTTTCCCTATATAAGTCTATGTAAAACTGTGACCCTCGGGGCGGGGCCAAATAAGACCCCAAGGTCACCATTTGAACAAACTTAGTAGAGGACCATAAGCTGATGCTACGTGTAATACATGAAAGCTCTGTGCCTAATGGTGTCAGAGAAGAAGATTTTTTAAAGTTTTTTCCTATATAAGTCTATGAAAAACTTTCATCTAAACAAAACTGATAGTCTAGGCATTGGCGATCATAATAAATTGTTTGATTTACAAAATGTTTAGACTTCTTTTTCTTGTTCAATTAAGTGAATATTTTGAGTTTAATATTGCCATTGTTTTGACCGAAACCGTAACGGATGTATGCATATTTTCATTCTTAATTTTTCTTTATACATTTCAAACATCTTTTAATTTTTTTAAGTGTGTAGTATTATTAATTATTACACTCCTTATTCACATAGTTCAATAGTTGAAAGGAGGCACAGGAAAGTAATTATAAAATAATTTACTGAAATTAGGTCAATGACAATTTAGGTCTGAAATATCACAAAATGGCCGCCAAAAAACATTGACATTTCACATAAAAAAATATTAAAATCAAATATAACATGACATATTTTTGTAAAATTGTTGTTTTGTTAATACAAATAACAACAATGTTTTTGGTCACTTCAAACTTTTTATTAAACAAATTTAGGAAAATATAGCGGACCTCTATGTGTGACGGACGTCATTTTTTACACATTATCTGAAACATGCCCAGACATGGACAACATTTGGTAAAGATCAAATACAAAATGAAGGTGCTAGAGTGTAACCACTGGGCAGGGCCAAATGTGACCCAAGGGCTACATGTAATATATGAGAGCTATGTGCCTTGTGGTTTCAGAGAAGATTTTTTAAGTTTTTCTCCATACAAGTCTATGTAAAACATGTGACCCTGGGGCAGGGCCAAATGTGACCCTGGAAATGTGACCCCACGGTCACCATTTGAATAAACTTGGTAAAAGGACCATAAGCTCATAGTAAATGCGAAATATTAAACCTCCGGCTCTTGTAGTTTCAGAGAAGAATTTAAAAAAGTAACGATCCTACGCCCATGTCTAACCGCCTGTAAATTAGAAACAGTGTTTGTTCAAGTCCTGAGAGAGGCAAATCTTGTTTCTGCAAATTAAAATGCTACCTGTACGATGTGCACTACACAATGTCTGTAAAGTAAATGATGTCCTGCATTAAATTTGATCGCTTAAATACCTGATTTGGCCATGAGCTGATAAACATGAAGTTACAATGAAAGACAAGCCTACAAAAAAGAGAACGATTTAAATATGGGGTCTGTAGCTTTAGGTTTTTATTTTTAACAAATTTCAATACACAAATTTACGACTAGTAGTCTTCATCATTTGTGATGCTTGCATTTTCCTAAATACTAATGTTTGTACCCAAGTGTCAATGATGATCAAGGCTAATTTTAGACCAATACAGCTCACTATTTTTGTTTCTTAAAATGTCGCAAGAGGAATGACATTTGAATGTTTCTGTGAAATCAATATTTCTTTACGTGACATGAGTTGATAAGCTCAACATTTGCCTTAAGTTTTTGCAATTAATCTGCGTCAGTATACAATTTTGTCAGATGTATTTTTAGCATTGTCTATGCATTATCTTTGAAAAACAAGGGCCATAACTCTGGTGTTACTGAACCAATTTAGCTGATTTTCGAACTTGGCGAAGCTATCATTGGTATTAACAATCTATGCAAGTTTGGTAACGATCAAATAATAAATGAAGGTGTTAGAGCGTTCACAAGGCAAAAAATGGCAATTTTCAGAAAAAACAAGGGCCATTACTCCGGCGTTACTAATCCGATCTAGCTAGTTTTCGAACTTGTCCGAGCTTTCATTGATATTAACAATCTGTGCAAGTTTGGTAAAGATCAAATAATAAATGAAGGTGCTAGAGTGTTCACAAGGCTTAATATGGCATTTTTCAGCAAAACAAGGGCCATAACTCCGGTGAAATTTATCCGATCCGACTGGTTTTCGAACTTGTCCGAGCTTTCATTGATATAAAGACACTGGCACGTAAAGATTCGATTAATAATGAAGGCCCTAGAGTGTTCACAAGGCAAAAGTTATCAGACGGACGGACGGACGACGGAGGACGGAAGACGGACGACGGAAGACGGACGACGGACAACTCGCCATCCCATAAGCTCTGCTGGCCTTCGGCCAGTAGAGCTAAAAACAATATATAAACAAGAGGCCCAAGAGGGCCTGTAGACGCTCTACTGGCTAACATGGCTCTTATAACATCAATGAAGTGAGTGACTGCCATTTACTTTTTTTTGAAAGTTTCGGGCAAAAAACAGCTTTTTAACTAAATCAAAGGCCATAACTAAAGAATCTGGTAAAGTTTGGTAAAGATCAGATGAAAAATGAAGGCCCAACCGTATCAACGAGGCAACATATAGCATGTTTAACTAAATCAAGAACACCTCTGTTACTGGTCCGACTGGTCAAACATAGAGCTAAAAAAAAGAAAAATATTTAAAAAAAAGAAGAAAATTCAAAAAAAATCAAAAAACAAGAGGCCCAAGAGGGCCTGTGGACGCTCTACTGGCTCTAGATAAAGTTTATGTATAAGGGGCCATAACTCTTTCAAATATCGTTCAACCAGAACATGGTGATGATATACGCAACTAGGCTTGGTACTGATTGTCCCTGACAAGTTTCGTTGAAATCCAGCCAGAGGTTCAGGAGAACTAGTCTGTACGAAGTTTGTGTATTAAAACCTTTAAGGGGTCATAACTCTGCCAAAATTCATTCAACCACAACACGGCAATGACAGGTACAACTAGGCTTGGTACTGATCATCCCCATCAAGATTCGTTGAAATCCAGCAAGGAATTCAGAAGAGACTAATCTGGACAACGTTTGGCTATTAAAACCTTTAAAGGGCCATAACTCTGCCAAAAATAATTCAACACGAATATGGCGACGATATGCACAACTAGGCTTGATACTGATCATCCTTGTCAAGTTTCGTTAAAATCCAGTCAGGGGTTCAGGAGAACTAGCCCGGAAAATGTTTGTGTATCAAAAAACTTTAAAGGGCCATAACTCCACCAAAAATCTGTTAACCAGAATGCCACGATGATATGCACAACTATGCTTGCTGCTGATCAGCCCTGTAAAGTTTCGTTGAAATGTGGGGAGGCGTTCAGGAGAACTAGTCCAGACAAAGTTTGTGTATTAAAACCTTTAAAGGGCCATAACTCTGCCAAAAATCATTTAACCGAAACACGGCAAAGATTTGCACAACTAGACCTGATACTGATCATCCTTATCAAGTTTCGTTCAAATCCAGCCAGGGGTTCAGGAGAACTAGTCCAAAGTTTGTGTATTAAAACCTTTAAAGGGACTCCACCAAAATCATTCAACTGGAACACAGTGACGATATGTACAACTAGGCTTGGTACTGATCATCCTTGAAAAGTTTCACTGAAATCTGGCCAAATGAAGGCCCTTTCTTCTTAATCAGGCCAAAATATAGCATATTTCAGAAAATCAAGGGCCATAACTCCGGTGTAAATGGTCCAATCTGGCTGTTTTGAAACTTGTTGGAGCTTTCATTGATAGTAACAATCTGGTAAAGTTCGGATGAAAAATGAAGGCCCTATCATAGTATTAACGAGGCAAAATATAGCATATTTAACTAAATCAAGGCCCATAACTCTGCTGTTTCTCGTCCGATCTGGTTGGTTTTCAAACTTGTCAGAGCTTTCATTTATATTAACAATCTGGTAAAGTTTGGTAAAGATCGGACGAAAAATCAAGACCCTATCATAATATACTTTTTTTCAACTAAATCAAGGGCCATAACTCCACTGTTGCGGGTCCGATCTGGCTGGTTTTCGAACTTGTCCAAGCTTTCATTAATATTAACAATCTGGTAATGTTTGGTAAAGATCGGATGAAAAATAAAGGCCCTATCATCTTAACGAGGCAAAATATAGAATTATTAACTAAATCAAGGGCTATAACTCTGCTGTTGCTGGTCCGAACTGGCTGGTTTTCGAACTTGTCCAAGCTTTCATTGATAGTAACAATCTGGTATGGTTTGGTAAAGATCGGATGAAAAAAGGAGGCCCTATCGTCTTAACGAGGCAAAATATAGCATTTTTAACTAAACCAAGGGCCATAACTCCGCTGTTATTGGTCCGATCTGGCTGGTTTTTATACTTGTCCAAGCTTTCATTGATATTAACAATCTGGTAACGTTTGATAACGATCGGATGAAAAATGAGGGCCCTATCGCCTTAACGAGGCAACATATAGCATTTTTAACTAAGTCAAGGGCCATAACTCCGCTGTTACTGGTTCGATCTGGCTGGTTTTCGAACTTGTCCGAGCTATCATTGATATTAACAATCTGGTGAAGTTTGGTAAAGATCAATGGAAAAATGAAGGCCCTATCGTCTTAACGAGGCAACATATAGCATTTTTAACTAAGTCAAGGGCCATAACTCCGCTGTTACTGGTTCGATCTGGCTGGTTTTCGAACTTGTCCGAGCTTTCATTGATATTAACAACCTGTTAAAGTTTGTTAAAGATCGGATGAAAAATGAAGGCCCTATCGTCTTAACGAGACAAAAGTTAACGACGGACGACGGACGACAGACGACGGACGACGGACGACGGACGGACGGACGGAAGACGGACAACACACCATCCCATAAGCTCTTCTGGCCGTTGGCCAGTAGAGCTAAAAATTGCAAAAAAAAAAAAATTGATAAAAATTTCAAAAAAATAGAGAAGATATTTCAAAAAAAAAAAAATTCAAAAAAAAAAATTCAAAAAAAAAAATTCAAAAAAAAAAATTCAATTTTTTTTTTTTTAAAAAAATCAAAAAAAAAAAAAAAAATCTCTATACATGTCTATGTAAAACATGTGACCCTAGGGTTACCATTTGAACAAACTTGGTAAAGGACCATAAACTTACAGCAAATGCAAAATATTAAACCTCTGGCTCTTGCAGTTCCAGAGAAGAAGATTTTTTTCAGTTTTTCCCTATACAAGCATTTATGTAAAACTGTGACCCCCGGGGCGGGGCCAGATGTGACCCCAGGGTCCCCATTTGAACAAAATTGGTAAAGGACCATAAGCTTATAGCAACAGCAAAATATTAAACCTCTGGCTCTTGCAGTTTCAGAGAAGAAGATTTTTTAAGTTTTTCCCTATACATGTCTATGTAAAACATGTGACCCTTGGGGCGGGGCCAAATGTGACCCCAGGGTCACCATTTGAACAAACTTGGTAAAGGACCATAAGCTTTTAGCAAATGCAAAATATTAAACCTCTGGCTCTTGCAGTTCCAGAGAAGATTTTTTTTCTTCAGTTTTTCCCTCTACAAGCATTTATGTAAAACTGTGAATCCCCGGGGCAGGGCCAGATGTGACCCCAGGGTCCCCATTTGAACAAAATAGGTAAAGGACCATAAGCTTATAGCAACACCAAAATATTAAACCTCTGGCTCTTGCAGTTTCAGAGAAGAAGATTTTTTAAGTTTTTCCCTATATATGTCTATGTAAAACATGTGACCCTTGGGGCGGGACCAAATGTGACCCCAGGGTCACTATTGTCACTATTTGAACAAACTTGATAAAGGACCATAAGCTTATAATAAATGTAACATATCAAACCTCTGACTCTTGTCCTATATAGTTTCAGAGAAGAAGATTTTTTAAGTTTTTCCCTATATAAGTCTATGTAAAACTGTGACCCTCGGGGCGGGGACAAATTTGACCCCCGGGTCACCATTTGAACAAACTTAGTAGAGGACCATAAGCTGATGCTACATGTATTACATGAGAGCTCTGTGCCATGTGGTTCCAGAGAAGAAGATTTTTTTCAGTTTTTCCCTATACAAGCCTATGTAAAACTGTGACCCCCGGGGTGGGGCCAAATGTGACCCCTGGGTCACCATTTGAACAAACTTGGTAGAGGACCACAAGCTTATAGCAAATGCAAAATATTAAACCTCTGGCTCTTGCAGTTTCAGAGAAGAAGATTTTTTTAAGTTTTTCCCTATACATGTCTATGTAAAACATGTGACCCTTGGGGCGGGGCCAAAAGTGACCCGAGGGTCACCATTTGAACAAACTTGGTAAAGGACCATAAGCTTATAGTAAATGCAAAATATCAAACATCTGGCTCTTGTAGTTTCCGAGAAGAAGATTTTTTAAAAAAAAATCCTATATAAGTCTATGTAAAACTGTGACCCCCGGGGGGGGGGACAAATTTGACCCCAGGGTCACCATTTGAACAAACTTAGTAGAGGACCATAAGCTGATGCTACATGTAATACATGAGATCTCTGTGCCTTGTGGTTTCAGAGAAGAAGATTTTTTAAAGTTTTTTCCTATATGTCTATATGAAAAACATGCAAAACCTCAATATACAAATTTTGGACCCCCGGGGCACGGCCATTTTTGATCCCGGGGACTTTATTTGAACAAACTTGATAGTCTAGGCGTTGGCGATCATTTTAAAAGAAAAACTGTTGAAATCTGTCCAGCGGTTCTGGAGAAGAAGATTTTTTAAGGTTTCGACCATATATGGTAATGGCAGCCATCTTGGATGTAGCATTGACCTAATTTTAACAAATCTAAAAAGCATTCAACTAAGGATCATCCACGTGAAGTTTGGTCAAAATTAGCCAAGCGGTTTCTGAGAAGAAGTCGTTTGAAGAAAAGTTAACGGACGACAGACGACAGACAGACAGACAGACGACAGACGACGGACGACAGACAACACAGCATCCCATAAGCTCTGCTGGCCCTTGGCCAGTAGAGCTAAAAAAGAGAGTCATAAAATCTGGTAAAGTTTGGCAAAGATCAAATGCAAAATGAAGGCCCTATCATATGACGAGGCAAATTATAGCATTTTTAACAAAATCAAGGGCCATAACTCCGCTGTTACTGGTCCAAACTGGCTGGTTTTAGAACTTCACCGAGTTTTTACTGACACGAACAATCTGATGAAGTTTGGTAAAGATCGGATGAAAAATTGAAGGCCCTATCGTCTTAACGAGGCAAAATATAGCATTTTGAACAAAATCAAGGGCCATAACTCCGCTGTTGTGCCTTCATGAAAGCAACTGGGTCTGCACAATAGAAACTAGCTGAGTCATCTACTTTTACACACCAAACTAAAATTAGATTGTAAGAATCATAGGGCCTAGTTAAGTGCAGTGCAAATCACACACACTGAATTTGAAAATGTTAAACATTAGATCATTATAAAAAAAAATGCCAGCACCAGGCTCGAGATCCATATACTATTGTAATTCAGGTTTGTATCTCACCAAGGGAAAGTTTCCAAAGTTTTCAAAGCCTGATCTAATAATATGGAAGAAGTTATGGTTTTAATTATGAAAATTGTAATTAAAAAGACTTATCATATTAAATGCAGGCCTTTTTC
>JAWPHD010016723.1:0-48342 GCA_037043455.1 Cyrtodaria siliqua
TTTAATCCAATAATAGATGACTGACTGCAAGTTAATTGGTTTACTATAAAAGTTTGATAACCGATTGAAAATGTTGGCTGAATAGCTAAAAGTAGAAATGACTTGTGCATGTAGCACAACTCATGTGAGTTTTAGAGTTTTATTACTTTCAAAGTTTTCATGTGAAATGAGTAATTGTTAACTAAGCGGTGTACAGATGTTAGGAGATTTCTTTACCATAATGTTTAATTTTTCAAACAGATGTTTGTGTTTTTCAAACAGGTGTATAATGCCAATGGTCTATTAAACAATCAGTCATTTTGCTGCCCTGCTGCTGCATGAGGACTGAGTTATGCAAAATTACTTATAAATTAAAGAATGACAAGTATGACAGCTTTGAAGAAACATGTGACACGGGGTTGGTGTTGGTGCTTGGGCTGGGTGTGTGGGAGGGGGTGAAGTTGTGTAGAATTCTAAAGACTCAACCTTTTCCACACACCCATCCCCGAGCACCAACACCAACCCATGTCACATGTTTTTTCAAAGCTGTAATACTTGTCATTCTTTAATTTATAAGTAATCATGCATAACTCAGTCCTCATGCAGCAGCAAGGGCAGCAAAAGGACTGATTGTTTAATAGACCATTGGCATTATACACCTGTTTGAAAAACACAAACACAAACATCAAACATCTGTTTGAAAAATTAAACATTATGGTAAAGAAATCTCCTTACATCTGTACACCCTTAGTTAACAATTACTCATTTCACATGAAAACTTTGAAAGTAATGAAAGTAATAAAACTCTAAAACTCACACTCATGAAACTCATAGGTATGTTACCCTTGGTGAGAAGACGAAACTTTTTAAAGCCCCACTTTCACAAAATGAAGTGGGGGCTATATATGAAACAAGCTGTCCGTAATGTCGCGTCGCTTCCAATAACACATTTTTCTCCTGTCGCATCACGTAACAGATATTTCTTACTTCCATTTCTCAAACAGTTTGTTCCCAAGTTTCATATACACGTAACAACTGATGACCTTATGTCCCTCTACGTCAACCATTGTTGATTGCCTAATTAAAAATTATGGACCTTTGTTTTACCTTTTCACAATAAAAAAATTAACAAATATTTTAGACATTTATTATTCTAGATTTTGCCCATTCTCCTTGGCTATATTTAAAAAAGCGTGGATATTCATCACCTTCAGTGATAGGTCTAGTTTTATTGGGGTCAGTAGGTCAACAATCATGACTTCTTGGATACACACATTCTGCCAGATGACTTTGAAACAACCACCCTCGTGAAACTTCATAGGTAGTAAAATACCCGTGGTGAAAGGAATTGAACTGGATTTTATAGTCGCACCAACTGTTAATTAAGGTCATATGGTGACTTTTCCAGCTGCCATTGTTGGAAAAAGACCCCAGATGCCGCTCTGCACGGGCGGGAACCTGGGTAGTACCACCAACGTTCCACGAGTTAGTGAAAGAAGGTCAAGGTCATGATGACTGTATATGGATATACACATCTGGGCGATGACCGATGATTTCACCTTTCACCAACGCTCATGAAACATCTTGTAATCCCCCCCCCCCCCCCCCCCCCCCCCCCATGTTTAGAGTGTGTGTGGGGTGCAGAATATGCCAATGTTCAGAGTGGGTGAGTGGGGGCAAAATGCTGAGGCCGAACAAAAAAAATTGTAGAACGCTGCTCAAAAAGACCTTTTTTCTCTATATAATGTTGTAAGTTTTGGTGTAATTGAGCGTGGATAACGTTTTTTGTTGTTTTTTCAGCTTGTCAAAAAAATTGTGAAAAAGTTTGGCCTCTCCAATAATTGAAACATACTTTTCTTGATTGTCAAATATCTTTTGAATTTTAATTATAAGAATTGTATAAAGCAAATTGTTTTTTTGCATATTTCTAACTTTGGTTATACTGCACAAATAATATGGTAGAGTAACAAAGACTCAACATTTTATTTAATATATGCAAGCATGTTTCAAGTTAAAATTATACTGGATTTCTAATCAAGATGCTAATTTTAATGCTTGATGAAAACTTCAAGATTGCCATGTGTCCCATTAAAATATGTTAAATTGATTACTTTGGGTTGAAGTTAAATTTAAAATAAATGCAAAATTTAAAAACAAACTAGTTCAATATATTTTACAATGTAGCCCTCAAGAGGCTACTTTCAAGTTAGAAGACAGATGCAAATTAACCAAAGATGTTCTATTGAATTTATACAGATTTTATGCAAAACTAAATTCATTAGACATCCTTGAGGTAATTCTGTCTGTATTCTAACAGGACAAGTAATTACAATTAACTGCTTGGTGTACATTCAGTTAATGAGATAGGAAAGATAAAGTGCCATTTTATTTCCCATTAAAGGTGCATTAGCCATATTTTATAGACACAGCGTATTACTTAACCCATTTCATTCTGGAACCCTATCAGATAATAAGTCCTGTATATCTGAACATTTTCAGAAGTATGCTACAGCAACAAATTCAAATCGGTATAGTTACATTTTAGTAATTTACCAAGTAAGTATTAACATAAACATAACAAAACTATATATCAATGTGTAGATATTTGAAATACCTACACATTGATATAAATAAAAAGGCAGAATTCATGTAAAAAAAGTTTCTTTTTAACTATAAACTTTCGGGAAGCGTGCGAATCGGGACATAAAAAAGTCATACCTGGACTTCAAGGTATGTTTTCTGTGGTAAATATCCATTTTTTCTCAATAATCCAGTGTATATATTGCAGAGAATTTTCAATACTTCATCACACACCAAAAATCATCAAAATCCATTGAGTAGTTCAAAAGTTACAACTATTTTGGGGCAAAGGGAGGAGCGGATTCCATGTTCGTTCCTGGTCTGCATACCGGTTGGTTTCTATAACCATGTGTTTTCACAGCTCATCACCCCAAATAAAATCAAAAAAATTATGGGGTTGGTATTCCTGTGGGTGCTGTACTGTAGCACCCTCAACTCCAGTAAATGGGTCAGGATTTCTTGGAGTAAAGTTGTCTGTAATCCAGTCGGCATGAAACCCTTCGAAATATGAGTCCGAGTTCGAATCCGAGGCGAAAAAACCCTGAAGTCGCGGACTCCCGGTCGCCGACCAACAGCAGGTAAGTTTCCCCGTACATTCAGTACGTTCTTGTCGTCAAAACTTTCATTTTCGAAGTCTTCAGAGCTAAAATCGGAGGTATTTCAGACATCAATGTCACTACCTTCACTCGATACATTGTCAATGTTCGCCATTTTGAAAAATGCCCCGAAAAAATCACAAAAAACAAGCTCAAAGTCACTTTTTTGAAAGAATTTTCTACTTTGAAAAATGCGGAAGTAAACAGAAATCAGTGCGCATGCGTTATTGAATTTGTTATTTCCGGGCACATATTCGAATGACGTTTTCACACATTTCTATGGAGCACATGTGTACACACTGATGAATCGGTATCCCGAATAGAAAGGGTAGGTACTGATGGATCGGTATCCCGAATGAAATGGGTTAAAGAAACTAACCAGCCAAATAACAGCATTAAAAGTATAGGTTTATTCATGGGTTCCTAAAATACCCGTGATTGAATATGCCTAAAATGAATTAGAGTTTGTAACTCTTAATTTGACACTCCAGTTTGGGGTTTAGCCTGGCTGGTTAAATCCATTTGTATTGTCTCTATTATAGAGTTTGAATTCTCAAAAGATGTATGTTCTATTTGTACCTCCTCGTCAGTAGGTTTATAAACAGTGTACATCAGTTGTAAAATTTTCCTGATGATGGCGGGATAGGGACTTTAAGGCCATACATACAATGCATAATTATAGGTTTTCCTAAGGCCATTATAAAAAAAAAGCTAGATTCTCATCCCCGCCTGCCCCGAATTTTCAGTGCCGCCCCGATATTTTTTATTGCCATTAAAAGACTGTTTTGTTCCGCATAATTTTACGAGCGCCGTAAATTCAATTTTCCAGGACCGCCATGTTCCGTATTATGAACCTGTCTTCTATGTGATGCTTCCGGTGTTTTCGGTATACAAGAAGTGTAAAAAATTGCAATCGAAACACAAACAAATATGATTTTTGTCAAAAGCAGGATTGTGCAAGGCAGTTCCGTAGTGAAGGAATGGTTTGGTTGTCAGTTTCCTGACACAAACTCATTAATAGAACTATACCAGAAATTTATTTCTGGCTCGCTGGATAAAGAAACGTCTTTACCGTTGGAAAACACCTCGACGAACGTCAAAGTGTTCGTCGGTCGAACACAAAAATGGATGCTATTTATACCGGCATTTAATATGATAAATCATTTTAATTACAATTTTCATCATTAAAACCATACAAACCTCTTCCATATTATTAAATCAGGCTTTGGAAACTTGCCTTGGTGGGATTCAAACCTGAATTATATGGATCTCGAGTCCAGTGCTTACATAAATGTAATCAGCCTTTGTCCATTGCCGACTTTTTGGGGGAATTTACTAGTTGCATAAAAATAAAAAATAAAAAATAAAATTCCACCCCCAGCCTCTTTTTTAACAAAAATTTGGATGAGAATCTAGCAATTAACATGTCGCCAGTTGTCAATCATTTATCCATTTCAGCCAATCAAACCAAAACGATACATCCGACAAACAAATGCACGTGTCACTGTATAATAAAGCACGCGCAACTTTGTTATGATATAACCTATTGTCAGTATACTCCGACATCAACAAAAGGGCGGAGATATCTAAGTATTGGCGACGTCAATTTTTGTCTCGCTTTTTCGAAGGAAAAAAGAGACATAGGTGTTGCTTTTCCGGCGGCGGCGTCAACATTCAAGTTTTGCGTTTAGGTCATTTTCTCACAAACTGTATGCACTAGACCTTTCAAACTTGCTTATAGTTGTATCATGGGTGGTACATCACAACGTGACAAAGCAAATGTGAAAGTGACCTTGACCCTCCAAGCAAAGGGCAGATAACTTACTAATTTTTAGGTTCAAATTTGCGTTTTAAGTCACTTTTTCTCAAACTGTATGCACTAGACCTTTAAAACTTTGCTTTTAGTTGTATCTTGAGTGGTACATCGCAACGTGACAAAGCAAATGAGGAAGTGACCTTGACCCTCCAAGCAAGGGCAGATAACCTTATAATTTTTACCTTCAACTTTGGCGTTTAGGTCACTTTTTCACAAACTGTATGCACTAAGACCTTTCAAACTTTGCTTATAGTTGTATCTTGAGTGGTACATTGCAACGTGACAAAGCAAATGTGGATGTGACCTTCACCATCCAAACAAAGGGCAGATAACTTAATTGTTACATTTACATCACTTTTCTCAACTACAATTATGCACTAGATGTTTTAAACCTAATTTATAGCTTAATCTTTGGAAAAAAACATATTCTATTTTGACATAGTTGCTCTTCCATAGTGCATCTTTTTTTTGGATGCCTGGATTTCATCTTTTAACTTTACCTACTTTTTGGAACTGATGATTTTTAGCTCTACTGGCCAAAGGCCTTCATTTTTCATCCAATCTTTACCAAACTTTACCAGATTGTTAATATCAATGAAAGCTCCCACAAGTTCGAAATACAGCCAGATCGGACTAATAACATCGGAGTTATGGCCCTTGATTTAGTTAAAATTGCTATATTTTGCCTCAATAAGATGGGGCTTTCATTTTTCATCTGATCTTTACCAAACTTTACCAGATGTTTTGCTCTTTTTTTTTTATTATTATTATTTAATAGTATATTTTTTTTATTTTATTTTTTTAATATTTTTTTTTTTTTTTGTTTATTTTATTTTTTTATATTTATTTTTCTTTTTTGTTTAATAGATATATATTTTTTTTTTCATACATATATATATTTTTAATTTTTTTTCTTATTTTTTCTTTTTCTTTTTTTTTAAATTTTCTTATTTCATTATTTGTTTGTTTTAATATATTTTTTGGTGTTAAAGCTGTGTTAGCAGGAAGCATTGCTGTACCTATTGCATTGTTTTTCCGGTTCGTTGATTTTTGATGGAGTTACGGCCCCATGACATTTTTTTTAATTTCTTTTTGGCGCTACTCCTCCTAAACGCCTTGTTGGATTTCGACGAAACTTGGCAGGAAGCATCGGTAAGATATCTAGTTGTGCATATCGCGCTTTTGTTCCAGTTTGCTGATTTATGACGGAGTTATGGCACTTTGACATTTTTACTTTAAATTTCGTGTCGGCGCTACTGACCTCCTAAACGGCTTGTTGGATTTCTACAAAATTTGGCAGAAAGCCTCGTATGATGTCTAGTTGTGCAAAGCATGGTATATCAATTAAATTTTGGACAAGTTCGAAAACCAGCTAGATCTAGTCAGTAACAACAGGTTATGGCCCTTGATTTGTTGAAAAATGCTATATTGTATTTTCCTTTGTTAAATCTGTAGTGACTTCATTTTTTTATCTGATCTTTACCATATTTGTTAAGAATGTTAATATAACCCCCCACACCCCACCCCACACCCCACCACCATTTTCATGATATTTCATGTATAGAAGAAAGTGGGACAAATTAAAAAATGGCCAGACTACACACAGCAGACTTATTGCCCATGATTACCAGGTGAGCAATCTAAGGCCATCCTATCCCTGTTGTTTTTGCAATGTTTTAAAAAAACTACTGATGGGAATTTCATGTTGACAACCCTTGATATAAGAGCCGTTAAGCCAGTAGAGCATCCACAGGCCCTCTTGGGCCTCTTTTGTTTTTAATAGAATGGCATTTTGTTTTTAAACAAATGCACTTTAATCTCAGCAAACAGCAAACTCGATTGTTTTTAGCTCGACTGATCAGAGATCAGCAGAGCTTATGCAGTGGTGCGGCGTCCGTCGTCCGTCGTCCGTTGTCCGTCTGTCCGTCTGTCCGTAAACTTTTATTTGTAGCGACTACTCCTCTGAAACTACTGAATGGATATTCATGAAACTTTGCAGAAATGTTGCCCATGAAGTATAGTTGATCCTAGCAAAAATTCATGTTGATGTGAAATCCAAGATGGCCGCCAAAGCTAAAAATAGATTTTTAAAATACAAGTTTGTAGCGTCTGCTGCAACTACTTCATGAAAACTATAAGTGATATTGGTATGGGACTTTTTCTAAAATGAGCAGCATGACATGATGTTGGTCCTTGTCGAAAATCGTTTTGATTCGACGTTAAACATGGCTGCCAGCGGCCATCTTTGTTTACATAGAGTTATATAATGAAAACTTGTAGCGACTACTCCTGTGAAACTACTTGACGGATTTTCATGAAACTTTCAGGAATATTGCTCTTAATGTCTAATTGATCCTAGCAAAATTTTAGGTCGACCGCAAATTCAAGATGGCCGCCACGGCTAAAAATAACTTTTCAAAAAACAAGTTTGTAGCGACTACTTCTTGAAAACTATAAGTGATATTGATATGTGTCTTTTCCTAAAATGATCAGTATGACATGATGTTGATCCTTGTCGAAAATTATTTTGATTTGCCAGCTGCCATCTTTGTTTACATAGAGTCATATAATGAAAACTTGATTTTCATGAAACTTCACAGGAATGCTGATCTAGCTATCAAAAACCTATCAGTAGAGCTTCAAGGTCATTGACCTCTTGTTAGTTACTAAAATGTTTACAAACTTTCATTTAAGTATGATTGACCTTTTCATTTTTAAGTCCAGCCCCTGTTAGGCGAGACATGTCAATCCACAGATTTCCTGTTTTATAATGGCATATGTAATAGGGGAAACATCTTTACCCTATATATATATTCACTACATAGATTTACACTATAATATGCATGGCATAATTAGCTTTACACTATGTATAACAGTAAAAGACACACAGCTTTATAAGTTATATTCAGGTTTTTTCAATATAGAGGCCCTCCCAGGGGGTCCATGTTCCTTGTTCCCTGAAAATATGACCCAATGTTACCTTGTCCCCCAAAAATATTTTTCCAATGTTCCCTTGTTCCCCAAAATTATTACCAATAACAATGTTCCCCAAAAACAAATGGCCATGTTCCCGTGTTCCCCCCAAAACCCCTGGGAGACCCTCAATAACGTTTCAAGTTGCAGGAATTTCTAGCCAAGTGGACAGAAATGTTGGATGCTGGACCAATTCAAATTTTAAAAAAACTCACCAGAAATACACTCAAGTGATATGAAAACACAACA
Organism: Cyrtodaria siliqua; assembly: GCA_037043455.1. NCBI lineage: Eukaryota > Metazoa > Mollusca > Bivalvia > Adapedonta > Hiatellidae > Cyrtodaria > Cyrtodaria siliqua. The sequence continues at coordinate 8,194 of JAWPHD010016723.1, forward strand.
CGGGAATTTCCGCTATATATTGTATGTACAATATGCTGCTTTTAATCGAATGGTAAATGGCTACGTAAGACCTTTCCTTTTGGAAAAAATACTAAAACAACAAATAATACAGCAAATAGTATTCCTGCAATGTTTCATTATTCACAGAGTACGCGTTTGGCTCAATCATGTGAGCAAACTTAGGATTTACGTTAAATACAGTACTGAACTAGCTCAATTTTTCGAAGAGCAACTTCAACATTGATGAAGTTCTTGTTACAAAGTGTAGTGTGATTAAAACGTCTACAACATCACAGTTGTGTCCTTTCTCTAGTTAACTGCAACTTTTTTTTAAAAAAACATCTTGGGATTTCTTTGGAATATTATGTGCAATTAAGTGTGCAGTATATACAATATATAGCGGAAATTCCCGTGTTGCGTTTTCATATCTCTTGAGTGTAAATCGGTTCAAAATGTTGGACACTTGGCCAAAAACACGACATAATTATTTCTTTACATTACATTATTACTGCATACCGGTGTACCTAAGATCCCCTATGTCACTGCAGTGAGACAGAAAACCATTAACTTTCGGTGTAAAAAATAAAAACATGTTTGTTTTGGAAATAGAAGTGTGAATTCACTCAAAACCAAGAAAATACTACTAACCTTGTAATTAATTCCCTTGTCTGAATGAAATTGTATTATAAGACAACAAAATGGAAGAGAACAGACGAATGACTTACTTTGTAACCATGGCAACACAATCCACACTTTGTGCTTTTGCTGTTATTATAGTAGTGTCTTTAAGACTTTGTGTTCATTTATTGCTTCCTAAGGTTTATTTTGTTTTATATGATTTTTAAAAGTAAACAATGGAATAAAAAAACGCAAATACTGTATACTTATTATTACTGAGACAGTTTGGAAGTGAAGTGGTAAATTATTCAAGCAAATCTTAGAAGATGCTTTGATGTCTGTTAATAGCGTATTTGTAATTAATGTTTCTGTAAATAGCACATTTGTTTTGTAATTATCAATTCTATCTTGACTGAACACCTACTGTGTTCTGGTTCCTCAAAGAGTTTTGACAGTGAGCTGTACAGACGGAATAAGAAAATAAAAATGGTTAAAAGATGTGGACGAATATAGAAGAAACTTTTTCTTCCTCTCGCTGGGTACTTTATCAATAAAACGGACATAGTATTACAGCTAAGCTATGGATTGCTCTGAAAAGTGATAAATAATTATGTTTGATAATAACCAATTAGTGTTGTTGACCACGAGTGTATAGTCCTGTATTTTATCACATTAAACTATATGGGGTACTTTTAATGATACTGGATCGTGTTTTTGTTATTATAAAACAAAAATTGAAAAAATACAATAATGGAGTACAGTCAGTGGAAGCGATATTTCTATCCTCAGCTGGATTCACAAAGATGTCACAATGGCCAGGTAAGTCTAGTATCCACAACTGGATTCACACAAATGTTACAATGGCCAGGTAGGTCTAGTATCCACAACTGGATTCACACAGATGTTACAATGGACAGGTAGGTATAGTATCCACAACTGGGTTCACACAGATGTTACAATGGACAGGTAGGTATAGTATCCACAACTGGGTTCACACAGATGTTACAATGGACAGGTAGGTCTAGTATCCACAACTGGATTCACACAGATGTTACAATGGACAGGTAGGTATAGTATCCACAACTGGGTTCACACAAATGTTACAATGGCCAGGTAGGTCTAGTATCCACAACTGGGTTCACACAGATGTTACAATGGACAGGTAGGTATAGTATCCACAACTGGGTTCACACAGATGTTACAATGGACAGGTAGGTATAGTATCCACAACTGGGTTCACACAGATGTTACAATGGAAAGGTAGGTATAGTATCCACAACTGGGTTCACACAGATGTTACAATGGACAGGTAGGTATAGTATCCACAACTGGGTTCACACAGATGTTACAATGGACAGGTAGGTATAGTATCCACAACTGGGCTCACACAAATGTTACAATGGACAGGTAGGTATAGTATCCACAACTGGGTTCACACAGATGTTACAATGGACAGGTAGGTATAGTATCCACAACTGAATTCACACAAATGTTACAATGGCAAAGTAAGTCTAGTGTCCACAACTGGATTCACACAAATGTTACAATGGCAAAGTAAGTCTAGTGTCCACAACTGGATTCACACAAATGTTACAAGGGCCAGGTAGGTCTAGTATCCACAACTGGGTTCACACAGATGTCACAATGGACAGGTAAGTGTAGTACCCACAACTGGATTCACACATATGTTACAATGGCCAGGTAAGTCTAGTGTCCACAACTGGATTCAAACAGATGTTACAATGGCCAGGTAGATATAGTATCCACAACTAGGTTCACACAGATGTTACAATGGACAGGTAGGTATAGTATCCACAACTGGATTCACACATATGTTACAATGGTCAGGTAAGTCTAGAGTCCACAACTGGATTCACACAAATGTTACAAGTGCCGGGTAAGTCTAGTATCCACAACTGGAGTCACACAGATGTTACAATGGCCAGGTAGATATAGTATCCACAACTGGATTCACACAGATGTTACAATGGCCAGGCAGATATAGTATCAACAACTGGGTTCACACAGATGTTACAATGGACAGGTAGGTATAGTATCCACAACTGGGTTCACACAGATGTTACAATGGACAGGTAGGTATAGTACCCACAACTGGATTCACACACATGTTACAATGGCCAGGTAAGTCTAGTATCCACAACTGGAGTCACACAGATGTTACAATGGCCAGGTAGATATAGTATCCACAACTGGATTCACACAGATGTTACAATGGCCAGGCAGATATAGTATCAACAACTGGGTTCACACAGATGTTACAATGGACAGGTAGGTATAGTATCCACAACTGGGTTCACACAGATGTTACAATGGACAGGTATGTCTAGTATCCACAACTGGGTTCACACAGATGTTATAATGGACAGGTAGGTATAGTACCCACAACTGGATTCACACAGATGTTACAATGGCCAGGTATGTTTAGTATCCACAACTGGTTTCACACAGATGTTACAATGGCCAGGTAGGTCTAGTATCCACAACTGGGTTCACACAGATGTTACAATGGCCAGGTATGTCTAGTATCCATAACTGGGTTCACACACATGTTACAATGGCCAGGTAGGTCTAGTATCCACAACTGGTTTCACACAGATGTTACAATGGCCAGGTAGATCTAGTATCCACAACTTGGTTCACACAGATGTTACAATGGCCAGGTAGGTCTAGTATCCACAACTGGATTCACACAGATGTTACAGTGGTCAGGTAGATCTAGTACCCACAACTGGGTTCACACAGATGTTACAATGGCCAGGTAGGTCTAGTACCCACCACTGGGTTCACACAGATGTTACAATGGCCAGGTAATTAGTGTATCCACAACTGGGTTCACAGAGATGTTACAATGGCCTGGTAGGTCTAGTATCCACGAATGGATTCACACAGATGTTACAATGGCCAGGTAGATCTAGTATCCACTGCTGGTTTCACACAGATGTTACAATGGCCAGTTAGGTATATTACCCACAACTGGGTTCACACACATGTTACAATGGCCAAGTAGGTATAGTGTATCCACAACTGGGTTCACACAGATTTTACAATGGCCAGGTAGATCTAGTATCCACAACTGGGTTCACACAGATGTTACAATGGCCAGGTAGGTATAGTACCCACAGCTGGGTTCACACAGATGTTACAATGGCCAGGTAGGTCTAGTATATACACATATACTATACTTCACACAGATTATACACATATAATATACTTCACACAGATGTTACAATGGCCAGGTAGATCTAGTATCCACAAGTGGGTTCACACAGATGTTACAATGGCCAGGTAGTTCTAGTATATACACAACTGGATTCACACAGATGTTACAATGGCCAGTTAGGTCTAGTATATACACAACTGGGTTCACACAGATGCTATAATGGCCAGTTAGGTCTAGTATATACACAACTGGGTTCACACAGATGTTACAATGGCCAGTTAGGTCTAGTATATACACAACTGGATTCACACACTTGTTACAATGGCCAGCTAGGTCTAGTATATACACAACTGGGTTCACACAGATGTTACAATGGCCAGTTAGGTCTAGTATATACACAACTGGATTCACACAGATGTTATAATGGCCAGTTAGGTCTAGTATATACACAACTGGATTCACACAGATGTTACAATGGCCAGTTAGGTCTAGTATATACACAACTGGGTTCACACAGATGTTACAATGGCCAGATTGTTCTAGTATATACACAACTGGATTCACACAGATGTTACAATGGCCAGGTAGGTCTAGTATATACACAACTGGGTTCACACTTGTTACATGGCCAGATAGTTCTAGTATATACACAACTGGATTCACACAGATGTTACAATGGCCAGGTAGGTCTAGTATATACACAACTTGGTTCACACAGATGTTACAATGGCCAGGTAGGTCTAGTATATACACAACTGGATTCACACAGATGTTACAATGGCCAGGTAGGTCTAGTATATACACAACTGGGTTCACACAGATGTTACAATGGCCAGGTAGGTCTAGTATATACACAAATGAGTTCACACAGATGTTACAATGGCCAGGTAGGTCTAGTATATACACAACTGGGTTCATACAGATGTTACAATGGCCAGTTAGGTCTAGTATATACACAACTGGGTTCACACAGATGTTACAATGGCCAGGTAGGTCTAGTATATAAACAACTGGGTTCACACTTGTTACATGGCCAGATAGGTTCGTGGCCGGACCGTAACATCACAACCCCTGCAGGGATTTTTAAATAACTGGGCACAAGTGATCAGCATAACAAGACAATGTGTCGCGCGCAAAACCCAGGTCCGTACCTCAAAGGTCAAGGTCACTTGCAGTTCATAGATCAAAAACGGGTACGCATTTTCTTGTCCGGACCGTAGCGTCACACCCCCTGCAGGGATTTTTAAATAACTTGGCACAAGTGATCACCATGACAAGAAGGTGTCGCCCCGAAAACCCAGGTTTAATAATTAATGGACATTAATAAAATATGCATTTTAGGTACAATTAGGATGATGAATATGCCAATTTATGTCGATGTTCATGCCAAAATTGATTTTTTAAGCAAATTCTTCCAAATTGGTGGTTCCATACCTGACTAATAATGAAGCTCAATAATACCAAAAATACCGCTAAAATCAAAATTGATACTAGCTGAATGCTACCAAATCGAGTTTGAATGATACGGAATACTATTTTACCTTTTACACTAATCTTCATTTTTCACAGTATCCTATTTTAGGGGGGTAGGGGAAAGATTTAGTGGTTTCATGCCTACCAAACCTGTGGCCATGCAGATTTAATTCATAAAAACATGTTCCAAACATGCAACCCTACATATTGATACCAAAAAAACATAGTTCAATTGCAAACACTTCACAAACGTCATTTTAAACTGGAAAAAAAATTGAAACTCAAAATTACGGCTTTTATAGACAAAATTGGGCTAAAAACGCCCAAAACCTATGTAAACAACTATGTTAACTTTTTTCTGAGCTTATTTTACCAATTGTTGTCGGAAAAGTGTCCCTAAGTACGAGTCTGAGCGAGTCCTAATTACTGCACGTATCTCTTTAAGGTATGAAACCACTAATTATTTTCCCCATAGACACAAATGTTAAAGTGTCACATATTAATGATTTGCTGCAAATTCATCTAAAGTATGGATAATGCAGCAGTGTAATGTTCATATAGAAAACTAATTTTCCACTTGAAAAATCACCAGAAAGGGTGGGCTCACAAGACATGTAAGAAAGTTCTTGTTTGTTTACTAAACAGGTCAACGGTACAGCTGTTTTCATTGATTGACTATTTTCATTGCTCACAAAGTGTAAGCATAGGGTCGAAATTTTAAAAATGTTCATCAGTGATCCAGTAAAACCTATTAATAGGCTTCTTAAACATACAACCACAAAATCGAATAGAAATGGGCAGTTTTCCCCTACTTAAAATGCCCAATTCCATCAAAAAAGGAGGGATTACTTTTTATTATAGGAACTACATTCGACTACACCTCGGAGGTTTACATGTAATTAGTGGTGGTAAACCTATATAATGCCAGACAATATACAGATGCTACTTTCTTTGTCCATCTGTCAGATGAAGCGAACATAACTTTTCTGAAAACTTACATTGTGTCAGGTCAAAATTCTGTTACTAACATCAATTTGAAATAAAGTCCTTTTTCTCCAAACCCTGCCTTACCGTATTTTCCCTAATAAGAACGCCTTCCCTAAATAGTAGCCCCACCCACCTTATCAAATATTCAAAATCAATAAATATAAGTCTTTGTATTAAACCTAATGTTCCCCTTTATCTAATTTAATTTTTCCAACCTTTACTTTCCAACCTTTAACTCAACTTACTCTTCAATTGGAAACTTTACATATTTAGTTTAAGCCATTATTAGAACATACCACTTCAGACTTCAGTATAGAACTCTCCTAATACTCTCTCTTTCCATCACATCTCAATGATGACCACACCCTCTTTTAACAACATATAAAAACCCCGTCACACTCTGATGTAGTAGCATTAAGTTCCCACTGCGTGCTGAAAAAATTGCTTGGACGCAGTAAGAAGTCCAACAAGTCCAACAGCGTGCAAGGAACCCAACAGAAACCTTTAAGGACCTAGCATGGTCTCCATGGTCTTGGAAACTCTACGCATACTTTGGACATGTTCAAAATGAGCGTAGCTGCTCCACGTTCTGAGCACCACGCAGCAAGGACTTCTTAAAGACGTAGTAACAACGGCATTGACCCGTTATAGACGTAACCAACACCTCATAGTGACTCCATTGCCGTACTACAAGCATAGCGCGGACGGAAAAAATGGATGGAGTTGTCACTGAGTTGTCACTGAGTGGCGCAGTATTTATACCAACCTGGGGGAATCCCCTTTGACGCAGCGACAACGTAGCAAGAGCTTAGCTCGATCTGATTGGACGTAGCAGGTACCGTGTGCAAACACAGGCAACCTAGTGGGCGCTTGGTCAGGTACGTAAAAGGAAATCAGTGGGAACGTGTGCAACGCAGCGAGGACATCGCAGGGACCTGTCTAGGACGTAGCATGAAATTGATAAATGCACATTTTTCAGAAAAGATCAAGTTCCCGCTGCGTTCATCTCTATTTTTTGGACGCAGTGGGATCTTCATGCTGTCACGTCAGAGTGTGACGGGGGCTTAAGTCTCCAATCAATCCTCAAACACTCTTGTCTGTCACAAGTATTATATCACTACGATCTCATCACTTTACTACCAGTTCTGGTATGATATCAATCATAATTATTATAGTATTACATTCCCATCACTTCACAACCAGTTCCTACAGACTGGGCAGTTATGATATCAATTATCATCTTCTGGGACATTCCTTTGATACCCAACATGCAGAAATATATCACTCCATGTGGTAACCTAGCTCAGGCTAAATTTATGTGCATTACAAATTGTCACTAAGGATGAACATTTGCATGATGCCCCAGATCAAAGGTTATCTCACATTCTTATAAGGATGAACATATGCATACCCCAGATCAAAGGTTATCAAACACTCTTATAAGGATGAACATATGCAGACCCCAGATCAAAGGTTATCTCACACTCTTATAAGGATGAACATATGCAGACCCCAGATCAAAGGTTATCTCACATTCTTATAAGGATGAACATCTGCATACCCCAGATCAAAGGTTATCGCACACTCTTATAAGGATGAACATTTGCATGATGCCCCAGATCAAAGGTTACAATACATTCTTATAAGGATGAACATCTGCACACCCCAGATCGAAGGTTATCACACACTCTTATAAGGATGAACATTTGCAGTCCCCAGATCAAAGGTTATCTCACATTCTTATAAGGATGAACATATGCATACCCCAGATCAAAGGTTATCGCAGTCTTATAAGGATGAACATATGCAGACCCCAGATCAAAGGTTATCTCACATTCTTTTAAGGATGAACATATGCAGACCCCAGATCAAAGGTTATCACACACTCTTATAAGGATGAACATTTGCAGTCCCCAGATCAAAGGTTATCTCACATTCTTATAAGGATGAACATATGCATACCCCAGATCAAAGGTTATCGCAGTCTTATAAGGATGAACATATGCATACCCCAGATCAAAGGTTATCACACACTCTTCTAAGGATGAACATCTGCACACCCCAGATCAAAGGTTATCACACACTTTTATAAGGATGAACATATGCACACCCCAGATCAAAGGTTATCACACACTTTTATAAGGATGAACATCTGCACACCCCAGATCAAAGGTTATCACACTCTTCTAAGGATGAACATCTGCACACCCCAGATCAAAGGTTATCACACTCTTCTAAGGATGAACATCTGCATACCCCAGATCTAAGGTTATAACACACTCTTATAAGGATGAACATCTGCACACCCCAGATCAAAGGTTATCACACACTCTTCTAAGGATGAACATCTGCACACTCCACGATCAAAGGTTATCTCACATTCTTATAAGATCATTATTAGTCCCCCACCGGTCTCGGTGGGGTGGGGGGAGTGGGGGGGACTATAGGTTTGCACCCTGTCCATCTGTCCTTTCGAAATGCTTGTCCGGGTCATATTTTCATTACTATAAGACTTTGAGATACCAAACTTGGTATGACGATACATCTTTGGATAGCGGTGTACCAAAAAAAGGTCACTGTGACCTTGACCTGTGACCTCTGTCATAGAAAATGCTTGTCCGGACCGTTTTTTCAATACTATAACACTTAGAGATACCAAACTTGGTATGTGAATACATCTTGGTATAGCGGTGTGTCACGTACCAAAATAAGGTCAATGTGACCTTGACCTGTGACCTCTGTCATAGAAAATGCATAGAAAATGCTTGTCCGGGCCGTATTTTTAATACTATAACACTTAGAGATACCAAACTTGCTATGTGATACATTTTGGGATAGCGGTGTGTCGTGTACCAAAATAAGGTCATTGTGACCTTGTGTGACCTCTGTCATAGAAAATGCTTGTCCGGACCGTATTTTCAATACTATAACACTTAGAGATACCAAACTTGGGATGTGGATACCATCTTGGGATAGCGGTATGTCGCGTACCAATTTAATGTCACTGTGACCTTGACCTGTGACCTGTGTCATAGAAAATGCTTGTCCGGACCATATTTTCAATACTATAACACTTAGAGATACCAAACTTGGTATGTGAATACATCTTGGGATAGTGATATGTACCAAAATAAGGTCATTGTGACCTGTGACCTCTGTCATAGAAAATGCTTGTCCGGACCGTATTTTCAATACTATAACACTTAGAGATACCAAACTTGGTATGTGAATACGTCTTGGGATAGCGGTGTGTCACATACAAAAATAAGGTTATGGTGACCTTGACCTATGACCTCTGTCATAGAAAATGCTTGTCCGGACCGTATTTTCAATACTATAACACTTAGAGACACCAAACTTGGTATGTGAATACATCTTGGGATAGCAGTGTGTCGCGTATGAAAATAAGGTCATTGTAACCTTGACCTTGATCTTTGACCTCCATCATAGAAATTGTCTGGAAAATGTTTGTCTGGGCCGGTGGGGGACTATGGATTGCACTGCAATTCTTGATGCTGTTGTTAATAAAGCAATAAAAACCATATTTCGTAATCATAACTTGGTTACAATACTGTTCATAATGTTGGATCATGTCTCTTAGAGCCATAAAAATGTTCCGTGGCATGTTCCACTTGTACATCAAAACATGTCATAGAAATCTTTCTTGTTAACTTTGTTTTAATTTTCACATAGATATGTGTATGTTTGTTTTTTCAAGCAAACATTTTCCAATAAGGTCCCCCATTTCTGTCTTTATCAGAAAACAAGACTAATAACACCGGTCAGAGCCATTTAAAGGGACACACGGCAATCTTGAATTTTTATCGAACATTAAAATTAGCATCTCCATTTATTATTCCAGTATCATTTTTACTTTAAAACTGCTTGCATATAATAAAAAAAAAATCTTCAGTTTTCGATTTCCTTTGTTATTCTACCATATGTTTAAATATCTTATTGTTACACTATTATCAACAGTTAGTAATATGCAAAAACAATTTGCTTTATTCTATTCTTATAATTACTATTAATGATTGAACAAATGCAAGTTGTGTAAAAAGCTAACGGGACGCCGTCAAGATTGCCGTACGTCCCTTTAAGAACAAAATGGGGAAAAAATTGTGGAAATAAAACCGAACATAGGTATCAAAGGAGATCTGGCTATCTATCTAAATTTCCTAAGCCAACACCTGAACCCTTCTAAATATGCCATAATGTACATTTAATGGCCGAGGTAAATCTAATCATCCAATTATGTATCAAAAACAATCTAATTATCAAGGTATGTATCACAAACAGACAGGAAGTCATCCTGTTCTTGATTTGCTTATCATTTCCCCGAAATCTGATTAGCAAAATTGATTTGTATCTGGTCCTATTATACCAGCCAGATAAACGCTTGCAGTTTCTCTGTTGGAAACACCAGACTTGCCGAATTGATCCTTACCAGAGCCATAAAATATGTACACTGTCAATCATCCAGTATGCATACTGAAAGGAAAAAAACGCATAATCAAAAATTGCCTATACTACACTATTATAATTATACATCTAATTCCACGTAATATTCCTAGATATATCTCGACGTGTTTTGTAAAAAAAGGGGCTATAACTAATTACAGAAAGGACAACTCGGTCATGAAGTAGAGCTTTTAATCAAAGTATACCTTATGTTACACAAAATTCATAAATGTTGAAGTTTCGCTTTAAAACGTCAAGCCATTTCAGTATTGTGTTTAATGTTAAGAGATTGCAACATCTAAAGCCTAAGTTTGCTCACCTGCTTGAGCCAAATGCGCATTCTGGCGATATAAATGAAACTTTAAAGGGGTAACCATTGGTATTTTCGGTGCTGTTTAAACCTTTTTCCGAAATGACAGGCCTATTGTCGCCCTGAACCATTTGATTAGCATTAGCATATAAAACATATAATATATAGCGGAATTACCCATTATGCGTTTCTTTTTTCTTTCTTTCAGTAGAGTATTATGACTGTTATGTATGTAATGAATTCTTGTGCACTGAACATTTACACCTAGTTTACACTGGACATTTACACCTAGTTTACACTGCACTGGACATTTACACCTATTTTACACTGGACATTTACACCTAGTTTACACTGGACATTTACACCTAGTTTACACGTACTGCACTGGACATTTACACCTAGATTACACTGGACATTTACACCTAGTTTACACTGGACATTTACACCTAGTTTACACTGCACTGGACATTTACACCTAGTTTACACTGGACATTTACACCTAGTTAACACTACACTGGACATTTACATCTAGTTTATACTGGACATTTACACCTAGTTTACACTGGACATTTACACCTAGTTTACACGTACTGCACTGGACATTTACACCTAGTTTACACTGGACATTTACACCTAGTTTACACTGCACTGGACATTTACACCTAGTTTACACTGGACATTTACACCTAGTTTACACTACACTGGACATTTACACCTAGTTTACACTGGACATTTACACCTAGTTTACACTACGCTGGACATTTACACCTAGTTTACACTGGACATTTACACCTAGTTTACACTACGCTGGACATTTACACCTTGTTTACACTTGACATTTACACCTAGTTACAAGTTTGTTGTTGTTAATTGGATATTACTCATCTCTAATTTCCAGTCTGGCCTGTGTAATTATAAGGGCTATAAATTGTTAATAACATGTTATTTCACTTTCACTTTTTTTAGCGAAAAATGTGAGACATAGTCTGAACAATTGCAGACGTCCATTTATCTGACCGTCTGCTAGTCAAAATGTTGTCGTTCAGGATAGCTATAGTTGGCCATAACTAAAAACAGCTTTTCTTGACCATAGCTAAGAACAGCTATACTTGACCATAACTAAGAACAGCTATACTTGGCCATAACTAAGAACAGCTATGCTTGACCACATCTAAGAATAGCTATAATTGGTTGTAACTAAGAACAGTACAATTGGCCATAACTAAGAACAGCTATATGTGGTCATAACTAAGAACAGTATAATTGGACATAACTAAGATAGCTATTATTGGCCACAACTAAGAACAGCTATAATTGGCCACAACTATGAACAGCTATAATTGGCCACAACTAAGAACAGCTATAATTGGCCACAACTAAGAACAGCTATAATTGGCCACAACTAAGAGCATCTATATGAATTGGCCATAACTAAGAATAGCTACAATTGGCCACAACTAAGAATAGCAATAATTGGCCACAACTAAGAATAACTATAATTGGTAACAGCTAAGAACAGCTACGAATTTTTTCTTGAATCATTTGGAAAACAAGTCCTTGCATGGCTGCCATCCTTGATTAAATTAAAATGAAAACATTTACATGCACTTATAAACTTATATGTGTGTGCATATTTTGTGCTCCCCATAGATATTTCGGGGAGCATAGTCGCCGCTTTGTTCTTCCGTTTTTTCGTCCATCCCACTTTTGTCCAGAGCACATCTTCAAAACTACTGATGGGACTGCAATGAAACTTCAGGCCAATAAGAGGAAATGTAGAGTTCAAGAACCGTAACTCTGTCATCATTCCAATTATTGTCCTTTGTAATTTTATACTTAGAATTTTTGTCCAGAGCATAACTTGAAAACTACTCATGGGACTACAGAATGAATTGAATTGAATGTTGTTTAACGGCTCATCAACACAGTACAGGTTATTTAGAGCCGCCCCAGGGAGAGGGGAAGGATACATAGGAATACGGGAACCTGCCCTACTCTTATTATCGAATAGATTCCTATGGTTCTTTAACGTGCTCGGAGGATAGACCGATACACGGGACCACCCGGTTTACGTCCCCATCCGACGGACGAGGCTAAGGAAAAGTGTCTTGCCCAAGAACACACCGACGGAACACAGTGGCACCACGGAGGATTGAACCCGGGGCCTCCGGTTACAAATACTACAGAATGAAGCTTCACACAATGATAGAGGGCAATGAGATGAAGTGCAAGAACTGTAACTCTGTCTTCATTAGAGTTATTGCCCTTTCTAATTTTAGTTCTTTTTCAGAGCATAACTCAAAAACCACTAATATTGGGACTGCAATGAAACTTCACACACTCACTGTGATAAAAGACAGTAAGAAGAAGTGCAGAGCCGAGAACCATAACTTTTTCTTATTCAAATTAGAGTTGTTGCCCTTTGTAATTTTATACTTATAGTTCTTGTCCAGGGCATAATGCAAAAACCACTAATGTCGGGACTGCAATGAAACTTTAATTTTATACTTACAATTCTTGTTCGGAACATTATTCAGAAACCACTCATGGTATTTTAATGAAACTTTACTCAGTGATAAAGGGTAATGAGAGGATGTTTTGAGCACAAAACCATAACTCAAAATACTTATAATTTATGTCCATAGCACTCAGAAACTACTTATGGGACTGCAATGAAACTTCACACAATGCTGAAGGGCAATGAGATAAAATGCAGAGATCTACAACCAATCTTTGTTCAAATTAGAGTTATTGCCCTTTGTAATTTTATACTTATAATTCTTGTCCGAAGCATAAGTCAAAAACTACTAATGGAACTGCAAATTGAAATCTGCTGGGTGATACCAGGCCATATGATAAGTCAAGGATACATTTCGGGGAGCATCCATCGCTTCTACCGATTTTCTTGTTTGATCTGATTCTGTTCGTTTCGGTCAATTATTATTATATACCAACATTTTATTTTTTTTTAGTTATATTACAAACATATGTTATTAAAAAACTAATGAAAATATTTATGTATCTCCATGTTTCAGGTTACCATATGTTTTATAAGAAGCTTGTGTGAGATAAGCCCTGATTATTTTTCTCCCTTCCTTATCTGATCCATGTTTCCTGACATTTCTGTATACCTGTGATGGGTGATAATTGTGAACTGTATCATTTGCCTGAAAATATCACTCTGGCAATTTTGGATGTTATACCTTGTGGAGTTTATTGTATTGTTGAATTCTTTATTCTGATAGATTGTCATGGATTATCATGGATTTCTTGTGAGGGGTTTGGAAGTGGTTAAAACAGATATATCTCATGAGAGTTTCTTCTGACAAGATAATTTAATTTGTACAAAATAATCAAATATTTCATTATTCACAATCAATAATTGTCATTTTATTATCAGTTTTTTTTACACAATGGAGTTACAATAAAACTATATATTTGCAATGTTTTTCAAATTTACCATTTAAAATCTATACTATAATTGTTAAAAAGGCAGTATGATGTTATCCATAACGCCACCATTTCGTAGTAAAAAAGGATTTGAACTCATTGACATGCAGAGTTATTATTATTATTATTGCATAGTGCTTTATTTAGACTGTTATTGGGCAGTGCTACATTTATACTTTTTATTATTGGGCAGTGCTATACTTAGACTATTTATTATTGGGCGTTGCAATATTTAGACTATTGGGCAGTACTATACCTAGACTATTATTGGGCATTGCTATATTTAGACTATTATTGGGCAGTGCTATATTTAGACTATTGGGCAGTTCTATATTTAGACTATTTATTATTGGGCAGTGATATATTAAGTGCTATATTATTTTTAAAAAACCTGGTTCGGTTTGAAACCGGTTTAGAAAACTTTCTATTTGCTGATCAAACTGTCTTATAAACTTAATTCAGTTTAAGTATTTGTTTTTAAGTAAACCATAACAGGTTTTTTAAACTGACCAAACTCCCTATGGAGGCAGTTTGGACGGTTTGATATATCCGAATAAGCATGCACTTTCAGACAACAATGGCGGAAGCAGTACCACAGCGCATGCTGCTTCTAATGATAAATAAATATATTTAGACTTTCTTATTTGGCAATGCTATATTTAGACTGTCTTATTGGGCAGTGCTATATTTAGACTTTCTTATTGGGCAATGCTATATTTGGACTTCTTATTGGGCGATGGTCTTTCTTAGTGGGCAGTGCTATATTTAGACTTTCTTATTGGGCAGTGCTATATTGAGTCTTTCTTATTGGACAGTGTTATATTTAGACTTTCTTATTGGGCATTGGTATATTGAGTCTTTCTTATTGGACAGTGTTATATTTAGACTTTCTTATAGGGCATTGGTATATTTAGACTTTCTTATTGGGCAGTGCTATATTTAGACTTTCTTATTGGGCATTGGTATATTTAGACTTTCTTATTGGGCAGTGCTATATTTAGGCTTTCTTATTGGGCAGTGCTATATTTAGGCTTTCTTATTGGACAGTGTTATATTTAGACTTTCTTATTGGGCATTGGTATATTTAGACTTTCTTATTGGGCATTGGTATATTTAGACTTTCTTATTGGGCATTGGTATATTTAGACTTTCTTATTGGGCAGTGCTATATTTAGGCTTTCTTATTGGACAGTGTTATATTTAGACTTTCTTATTGGGCATTGGTATATTTAGACTTTCTTATTGGGCATTGGTATATTTAGACTTTCTTATTGGGCAGTGCTATATTTAGGCTTTCTTATTGGGCAGTGCTATATTTAGGCTTTCTTATTGGACAGTGTTATATTTAGACTTTCTTATTGGGCATTGGTATATTTAGACTTTCTTATTGGGCATTGGTATATTTAGACTTTCTTATTGGGCATTGGTATATTTAGACTTTCTTATTGGGCAGTGCTATATTTAGGCTTTCTTATTGGACAGTGTTATATTTAGACTTTCTTATTGGGCATTGGTATATTTAGACTTTCTTATTGGGCAGTGCTATATTTAGCTTTATCTCACAACTTGCAGCCTCCGAGCCTAATAACACAATTCTATATTCTTAATAATGCAGTTAGTTAGTGGTATAACTTTACTTTGTCAAGGCACATTTTCTGACGTTATATGACAGTATGAGCTCCCATTCGTACTAACTTCTTATTGAATTTATTTAACCTAATGATATGATGCTCAGCAAGCCATTGTATTATACTGTTTTTGCCAACTAATTTAATATTTAAATTCAGTTATAAATTATTAAAGATCCTCTATATGTTTAAGTTTATTTGAATAGAATAAAATGGTAGAAGAACAAACAATGCTTGCAGAAAATAATATTATTTCACTGATAATTTGCCACTGAGTTTCGTCAGTGTGTTCTTGGACAGGACACTTTCCCATAGCCTCTTCCTGTTGGATCCTCTATATGTTTAAGTTTATTTGAATAGAATAAAATGGTAGACGAACAAACAATGCTTGCAGAAAATAATATAGTTATTTCACTGATAATTTGCCACTGAATTTCGTCAGTGTGTTCTTGGACAGGACACTTTCCCATAGCCTCGTCCCGTTGGATGGGAACGTAAGCCAGACAGTTCTGAATTATGGAGATTAACCTCCGAGCAGCTTAAAAAACCATAGGAATCTCTTCGTTAGTAATAGTAGGACAGGTTCCAGGGTTCCTACATATTTTCCCCCTCTCTCTGGGGTGGCTCTAAATAACATTTACTATGTTGATGAGCCATTTAACAACATTCAATTCAATTCTTTTTTCCCTGAGGTCATCATAAGAGCATGTTTGCTGTGGTATATAGAAATCTAAGATTAAGTCGTATGTATGGTGAGCGATTTAGGGCAGTTTGGACCTCTTCTTTTCTGTAAGTTGTATATACAAATCTAAGATTCAGATGTGTATGAAAAATTCTAAAAAAATTGTTTTATCTCATGTCTTACCCAGCCTATGTTTATGTTAGACAGTGTTTACAGTTATGATTTAATACAGACAAGTTGATATAAGAGGTGACTTGATACATTTATCTGGCACTGCCAGACTTGTTAAAAGGTTTTTCTGGCTCCGCCTCATATGTTGGCTTCAGCATTTGTTGCACACAGACATTTGCTTGTTAAGACAACCACTCATGCAGACAAAGTTATGATGGGTTAAGGACACAATAATTTCTTCTTAACACTTAACCCGCTACATATATATAATGGACTGATCTTTCTTTGAGTTGAGACCGTTCCATTTATGTAACAAAGGAGTGTTTTGGGGGAAAATGACTGGTCAGCAGCCATACATTGTAAACCCTGATCAGCCTGCGAGTTATTCACAGGCATCTGGGTTTACCTTAGACGCAAAGGCTATTATAGTCATGCTTAGCGGGTTAAGGGTTAGTGAATCTTTTGTATATTTTTACACTCAGCAGAGGGACGTCCGCGGCCAAGTGGTAAGAGTCTCTGACTTGCAATCCCTTGCCCTGGCCGCTGTGGGTTCGAGCCATCATGGGAGCCCTGCAGGAATCTTCATGTGAGGAAGCTATCCAGCAGGCTTGCAAAACGTTGATGGTTCTACCAAGGTGTCCCCCATGCACAAAAATTCTCCGGATGGGCACCCGAGGTCTTTCTCCACCAATAGAGGCTGGAAAGTCACAATATGATCTTAGATGTTGGTGCGACTATAAAATCCAAGTTCAATACACTCAGCAGTGACATTACAACATGCAGGTCAAGTTAGATTGTCAGCGTCATATGGTCATTAGTTCCAGAGTTGTTGCCCTTGACTGATAGAAAAAGTGTGAAAGTTTGATAACACTAAATACATTAAGGGTAACACAGTTTTGACATGACAGTACAGTTTGATTTAATGCATCATTGGATCATTTGTACAGAGTTATTGCCCTTGACTGACATAAATAAAAAGAGAGCAACATGTCTTAATAACCTAATCCAAATTCTATGTTGTAATAAAGTGCAGGTCAGGTTATTTAGGGTCATTAGTTCAAGAGGAACTTGCAACAGCTACTGTTTTTGGATAAATACAAGATAATCATGGGGAATGCATAAAACATCAAGCAAATATCTTTTACAACTTACTTAGATCATAAAATAACTGGAGATGATATATCACCTTGATTTAAAGAGAGATTAGCCTAATCTCTGATTGCCTACCTTTTGACTTATCTCATTTTAGGTTTCCGTGAGAATTCAGAAAACTGATATAGACCCTGATAAGTGCATTTGAGTTAACCAAATTTTCACAGTGGACTCTCCCATCTCCGCATTAGAACTAGTCCATTTACCATCTGGAGTGCTTTTCAAAAAATTGATTTTAACATAACGAACCTAATCATTCGGCGCGTTCTGTGTCATCTGATCGGTCCTTCTACATGGTTTAAATAAGGCTTTCTTCGATTTTCGATTTTAGTCGTTGAAAGGGTTAATTAGATTAATCGACGGGACTGATGATATCAGAATGGATGTTCAACCTCAGTGCTGCAGATAAGCTTTCAGCACAAAGTGTGTTGTACAAATGGAAAAAAAAAGAATATGTATTTACGTTTACAAATGCGTATTCTTCAAGACAAATTTCGGACAATTGTTAATAGAAAATGTTTACTCTTCAGTCATTACCATAAAAAATATTGCATATTTCTTCTTCCCCTTCCATATACATTTAACATTGCTTGTCCTTTTTAAATAGCAGTAATTCGTGTCAGACAGCCAACAAAAAGGCCATTTCATTTGTCTTGAAGTAAAACTTCTGGAGGCACTTAATTGACATGTCGCGAGTACTTAGATATCTCCGCCCTATTGTTGATGTCGGAGTATATTGACAATAGTTTATATAACATAGTTGCACATGCTTTATACACGTGCTGTTGTTTGTCGGAGGTGTCGGAGGTATCGTTCTGCTTTGATTGGTTGAAATGGATAAATGATTGACAACTGGCGACATGTTAATTGTCATTCAGTACCTCAAAATTCAATAAGCATCTATTGAGTATGACTGGACACACTCTATTTTTCTAAGCTATTAAGAGCGTCTTTGTACGCATTCATTTTAGTTTTAATGTATTTTTGGTGAAAAGATATGCGTAATTACGCAGATACGCATCTTATCTGGAGTACTCAGCTCTCGCAGCAACCTACTAAAACAATATTTGAAGAGCTCCTATTGTTTTACCATTTATTAGCTCGACTGATCAGAGATCAGCAGAGCTTATGCCGTGGTGCGGCGTCCAGCTGTCTGTCTGTCCGTCCGTCCGTAAACTTTTTTTTGTAGCGACTATTCCTCTGAAACTACTGAATGGATTTTCATGAAACTTTACAGAAATGTTGCCCATGAAGTCTAGTTGATCCTAGCAAAAATTCATGTTGATGTGAAATCCAAGATGGCCGCCAAATCTAAAAATAGGTTTTTAAAAAACAAGTTTGTAGCGACTACTTCTTGCAAACTCTAAGTGATATTGATATGGGACTTTTTCTAAAATGATCAGCATGACATGATGTTAGTCCTTGTCGAAAATCGTTTTGATTCGACGTTAAACATGGCTGCCAGCGGCTATCTTTGTTTAGATAGAGTTATATAATGAAAACTTGTAGCGACTACTCCTCTGAAGCGATTTGGTGGATTTTCATGAAACTTTACAGGAATGTTGCTCTTAATGTCTAATTGATCCTAGCAAAATTTCAGATCGGCCAGAAATTCAAGATGGCCGCCACAGCTAAAAATAGATATTTAAAATATAAGTTTGTAGCGACTACTTCTTGAAAACTATAAGTGATATTGATATGGGACTTTTTCTAAAATGATCAGCATGACATGATGGTTATCCGAGTCGAACATTATTTTGATTTGACGTTAAACATGGCTGCCAGTGGCCATCTTTGTTTACATAGAGTTATATAATGAGAACTTGTAGCGACTACTCCTTTGAAACTACTTGACGGATTTTCATGAAACTTCACAGGAATGTTGCTCTTGATGTCTAATTGATCCTAGCAAAATTTCAGGTCGGCCGGAAATTCAAGGTGGCCACCACGGCTAAAAATAATTTTTCAAAAAACAAGTTTGTAGCGACTACTTCCTGAAATCAAAATCAATCAGTAGAGCTCCAAGGTCATTGACCTCTTGTTTTTTACTTCTTTATATTAAACAGTTTAATGCATAGTTCCAATAGTCAGCTTCAAGCTTTACCCACTTTTGTCCCATGGACACAAGTCCTCACCAACACTGACCCTAATTATGCTCCGTTGTATTTTAGAGTTGTATCTCAGACATGTGCTTTTCTTACAGGTGTAAATACCAGATTTACTTCTGATTGGGTTAAAATAAACTTGATTGGCAGATTTGAATTGTGCATTGTCATGGGATTTGTATCTTTAATTCTCAAAAACAATCACTTACATTGACTTCTGGCATCTTCTTACCATTCATTTGTAAACACGGTTTTACAGGTAATTCAAACCAGTCAACATCCCAGGACTATCTCAAAAATATTTTGTTCGCACATTATGACCTATTTGTGTATTTGTGTCAACTTGCTGTAAAACACCATCTATTCATTAATTGTTCATGGAAATAAATCGGTAATGATAAGTTGATATAAATGCAACTTCTATTAGATACAGACAGTATATTGTTTATCAAAAATATGTAAGTTATATCAGGGCTGCACCAATCTGGTAGCCTGGCGTCCGGGACAAGTGGCTTTTGCTGGGAGGCCCGTAAAGTCATTTAAGGTCTTCTTTTTTATGTTTTTTTTCCCCAAAATTTCTGATAAACGAGTAACAGAAAGGAAATAGTAAACAGAAATTAGGAGTACACCATTTATGAATCAGTCAGTATTTATCATATATATAATGGACTGTTCTTCCTTTGAATTAAGACCTTTCCATTTATGTGACAAGGGATGTTTTGGCAAAAATGACTGATCATCAGCCAGACATTGTAAACCCTGATCAGCTTGCGAGTTACCTGATCAGCCTGCTCGCAGTTACTCGCAGGCTGATCTGGGTTTACAATGTATGCAAAGGCTATTATAGTCGTGTTTAGCGGGTTAAGGGTTAAGAACATCTGCCAGAAGAGGACACATAGTTGTTATAGAGCGTCTCCGTGGCCGAATGGTTAACGACGTTGAGTTGTAAACCTTCGCCTCTCACCGCTGCGGGTTCGAATCCCACTGCTCTGCTTCCACCACAAAAAATTGACTGTCATATATAACCTTACATGTGTTGAAAATGACGTAAAACACCATACAAACAAACAAAACATAGTTGTTATATCAAAAGTGATAACAGTAGCAAGAAAATGTTTGGATCAAACACTTCACAAGTTTTTTCCCTAGCCAGAAAAAAATGTTTTTAATAACCGCTTCATAAATTTTTTTCTGCTATTAAGTATGTAATAAGCTATATTTCTTTTGCAAAACAGGAGGGGCAGACGTAACGGAAAAATATAACAGAATTACAGAGAAAACTATTTTCCGTATGTATGAATTTGTGTTCAGAACATCTTGTAGCAGACAGATGGCACTTACATATAATAATTAGGTCTCTTTGCAGTCCTTGGCCTTTCATCTTCTTCCTTTGATTTCTCAAAATGTGTCAGAAAAAAATAAACTATAATCTTAATAACATCTAAGGTGAAGCTAATATTCATCAGTATGTCGGTGTCAAACTTCAGCCTAAGATTTGGACTCGGGCTAAAAAAAAAAGGAACTCGAGTTGTATAAATTTGTCAAAAATCCAAGTGTTTATCAGCCTCGACAATTTAGTCCGAGTTTTTTTGAGTCTTTAATAGTTTAAAGTGAGTACATGAGGATTTTTGTGGGGGTATATATGGGTCTGACTTCAAATTGATGGGTCTGACTTCAAATTAACGGGTCTGACTTCAAATTGATGGGTCTGACTTCAAATTGATGGGTCTAACTTCAAATTGACAATCTGTGGAGAATTTAAAATTGTATACCTAAGGCCAAAAAAATTAATTACCTGGTTCTCAGGCCACTTTTTCTGAGAAGAGATGCGGGCGGGCGCATTTTTTTTTACAATTTTACAGTGGTCAACAGACTTTTAATCCAAACTTTTAATTCCAATACATGTATTGATGCAAAATATCTCGAAATACATGTGCAATAACCAGTTGGATCAGCTCATCTCTATTGTCGATCATTACCTTATCATTTCTTCCCCACTTATGCTTCTTTCAATCACAATAAGTCCGTATATTTGTATTAGATCACGCATGAACTATTGCATGTTGTTGTGAGACTTTGTCGATTAGACGCTTGAATAAATCGCCTGTTCTGTAGTACCTACTAGTTCCAAGCGTCTCAAGCGTCTGACTCCTAGATTGGTACCCGTACGACTGCAACACTCACAAGCTAGCGAGCAGAGCGGCAGATAGTCGGCCGCGCACCAGTCTACCCACAAGGGGATTCCACTGAGGTAGTTGCATGTAAAAAACGGAACGAACTCGGATGTGGAACTTTTTTTTCGAAATTTCGGTAGCGCATTTCCAATTTTTATTTTATTACTTTTGAGATAAAATCGGCAATGCGGCACCAAAAAAAGACATGCGGGCGGGCCTGAGAACCAGGTAATTATTTTTTTATGGCCTAAACAGTATTGTGCTGACACCATGCATATCTTGTGGATATGACATTTTTGTCATAAATTTGAATGTTCAAAAATTAATTCAATTTACATAATTGGCTCTTTCAAAGTGTTCGGCCTAATAAGTCTGTTATCAAGATCCATATAACAACTGTGCCTACATTAACATTAAAAAAAAATTCCACACATTCGTTATAGGTGTTTTTTCTCCATATGGAAATGTTTACAGGGAACACCTTTGAACAATTTCAAATAGATTAGGTTATGTGTATGGAAACACTATGCGTATGAATTAATGCTGATGTGTTTCTTGTGGCTTAATTTCATTATATGATACCATACAACATTTTGCCAAGCGTCATACCAATTAACATGACGCCAGTACTTAGATATCTCCGCCCTATTGTTGATGTCTAGAGTATATTGACAATAGGTGATATTATTATTTTTTTCATGTGCTTTATTATACTGCTGCATATGCTGTTTGTCGGAGGTATAGTATTGGTTTGATTGGTTAAAATGGATCAATGAGTGACAACTGGGGACATGTTAATTTTGCCAATGAAATAATAAATATAACATTCTAGGCGCTTCCATGGCCGGGATGGTAAAGACACTGCGTTTGAAATCTTCTTGCCGCTCACTGCTGCATTTTCGAATCCCACTGAGAGCTCTACTTGTAAGTGAGAAAGTGTTGATTCTTACAGATGGCGGGAGGTGTACAGTACTGGTTCTACCCAGGAAAAATATTGGGTTGACTGAGACATATTTAGTTTAAAATGTGCTGAAAATAAAACACCATTCAACCATTCTATACTGAAGCGAAAAAGAAACGCAACTCGGGAATTTCCGCTATATATTGTATATACTGATCTCATACATGTGATATTTTCAGGACCTCCATCTGGGTGTTTAGTGATTTTTTTAAGGGAGATCCATGCAAATATCTGGGAGTTTTTTTAATCATAAATGTTAGCGTGCACGGGGTATTTTTTTACCCAAATATTATAAATGAATGCCATAAAATACAGTTTTAAAATATTTTTACTAACTTCTTTTAGAAAAGGGAGATAGTCATACATGTAACATTAATTTCATTAAAAAATATTATATTTGCATGCTTTTGAATATTTTTTTTATTTAATTTTTATAATTATTAAATTTGAATGACATTTATGATACATAGAGGATCTTAAACGAGTTCCCATTTCATATAAGATTCTATGCGCATCTGTGGCCCTTTTGGCGAGTTAAAATTAAAAATAATTCATAACGAGTTTCATAAATCTTATATGGAATGGGAACGACTTTAAGATCCTTTTATCACACAACATTGCAATCAAATTAGTAAAAATTAATTCAGATGGACGTAGAACCGCCACGACGTCAGACACACTTTAGCGCCAAAACGTCATAAAATATGTGACGTTGTAACGTCGCGTCTCACACATATGTTGCGTATAAAAGAGTTTGTGTTTTACCTCTTTACAAAATAGCAGTTTACGCCAACTTTTTAACAAACCAACAACAATGTTTTTTATTACCGTATTTTACCTTGTATAGTACGCACCCGTGTATATTACGCACCCCCTTCTCAGAGGTCAAACCTGGGGTAAAAAAGTTGTTTCCGTGTATAATACGCATCAAAATATTAGTTTTCCTAGATGAACCATTCAACGAAAATAAAAGGTTAAAAAAAAAAAAAAAAATCACGATCGAGAAAATTAGCGTACAAAAGTAAATATAATTACTTATATCATTAATTGCCAATCTTCAGGGGAGTACCTATCTTGTATCATCTCATCAAAGAGCCAATTATAATGCCGCAGATAATTGTCCGTAATCCGATAATTACATCTACTAAAACACAACAAAGTCGTTGGTTACCGTAATCCATTACGCCGATTATACTAACATTGTGTATTCACGGGAACCAGTGCTTATCATAAGTGTAGCACAATTGTAACGAGTGATCAATTACCTGTACCGCGTGGCTAAATCTGGTAAAGGTCACACAGCGTGTCAAAGTGCATCCTCAGAAATAGTCGCTACTCACGGCGACTTCAAAGGATTATAGAAATGGAATAACCCACTCTATCCCGTGTTTATAATGTGTCATACTGCAGCCGAGGTGCGATTTTGTTTGACCCAATTATCAATCATCAAATGTGTACCGGTAAGCATGTTTTCACAAGCATTATTGAATAATAGCCATTTCAAAGTAGGGTGATTCTGCCTTACTACGCCGTCTAAAATATATGTCTTTCAAAATAAAGCAAAAACTTCATTAATTTTTTATAAAATATTAAATAAAATCCTATAAATATTAGAATAGAATAGAACTGTAACAATACTCCATGTACCAGTCTAAAGTCTAAACAGCTGGATTCGTCACGTGATATTACGTCACGCGATATAAACAACAAATGGAGGGACGATTTTTCACACAATTAATTGAAGTTTTACAACAAACATGCAAACATTTATACAAAAACAAGCATCATAATACACTTTATTCATTTATAATTCGAATTAAGTCAATATATTACTTATATGAAGCGAATAAATTACGAAAAAATTGTGTATTATCGGTATTCACAATTTTCTGTCTCGATGTCTGTTCGTCGTCAAGGTTTTTCTTCCCAGGGCCAGACATCGATTTTCTGCAAGAAAAAAAAAGTTCTTTTTATTGTTTCCTTATATTGTACGCACCCCCCTTTCGGAAACCGTAAAAGTGGTCAAAAAACTGCGTACTATACAAGGTAAAATACGGTATACCTCACATAAGAAGCCCATACTAAATTCCCATAGACAACAATGTGTAATTTCTTACTATCTCACGCGAGGGTTATAGTACAGGGTGATAGTAAATCGCAGGGTGATAGTAAAAAAATTATCACATGCGCAGCTTTGATGCGCGCTGTTTCGGTGACGTCATCGGCTCAGTATGGTGAAATTGCTATTTTTAACTCTTCATAACTTCAAAAGTACTTGACCGATTTTAATAAACTACCACTCATTTTCTTAGTTACGTTATTTCTGATCCAACGATATAACATTCATAGCAACTTTTAGAAAAAAAATGTTTTTTTCAAGAAAGAAATCTGGCAAAGTGAAATCGGTACTGAAAATGAATCTTGTTTTTGCCTGAAGGGATTTCGGTATAATAAAATAAATATCACATTCATGAGAGGGTGATAGTAAGAATGTTCACCCTTCGGATATTGATTATCACCCTCGGCTATTTATATAGTATAACGAGCATTATTTTTATAAGCTGTCACAAATAATGTTTATGACTCAGATCTGGGTGAATTTGTAATAAATAAAATAGTTTCAGTTAATAAACTTGCGTAGTGTTACAGGTTAACTCACGTATGTCATACAATAGAGTTTGACACTGCTAACAAGGGACTTTATGTGATAAAAACATTTAATATCATCTAACACTATTATTTAGATACCTATTTTCATTGTCCAAAAGCCCTGAGGAATAGAAACTCCAAATGAAAATTCTACTTTCATTTTCTCTATCCAATAATTTTCATTTTCCACGTCTATATAAATGATAGCAATTTGTTTCAAGTCATAATCCAATTAATTACCTACATCATTAATGACCTCAACAGCATGCTGCTAGGCTAATCCTTTGATTAGATAAACTGTCTGCCTATCAAACATTACCCCTCAGGCCCCAGGTAAAAGGTGTCAAAATTATAAAAAACAACAGTGCAATAAACAAGTCTTGATCATCTCTACCTTGCTTATTCTTAAGACAAACGTTTGTATTTAAAATCAAGCATCTGAATGATTAAGACTAAGAAACAAGTTTGGGCTTTTGGAATAAAAATTGCAAACTCTTTTGAGATCGTTTTTTACGGGAGTTTTTCACACAATTCAGTGGGGCCTGAAGGAGAGTTAAAATTCCATGAGATTCTATCTCACGCCGTGAGGTATCACTTGTATGTGATCTATATTGCAACCCTTAATTCCACATAATATTCCAAAGAAATCTCAAGAGTTTTGAAAAAAAAAATTGCAGTTAGTTAGAGAAAGGACACAACTGTGGTGTTGTAGACGTTTTAATCACAGTACATGTTGTAACAAGAAATTCATAGATGCTGAAGTTCCTCTTTGAAAAATTGAGCCATATCAGTACTGTATTTAACGTATTAAAGAGTTTGTAAACTACAAGTTTGCTCACATGCTTGAGCCAAATGCGAACTCTGTCAATAATGAAACTTTGAAGAAATACTATTTGCTGTGTTATGTGTTATTTTAGTATTTTTTCCCCCCGAAAGGAAAGGTCTTATGTAGCCATGTACCAATTTGATTAACAGCAACATACTGTACATACACTATACAGCGGAAATTCACGAGTTGCGTTTCTTTTTCGCTTCAGCACATTATCCCATTCATTATCTTAATCTATAACATCAGAAAACGTGCCTTAACATGATAAACATAATTCAGCATAGACTATATGGATTTTAAAAATTGATAATTTGAAATTGATGCCATGAATTTTCGAAATGTTAGCATGCATGTTGATAAAATGGGATATATTTCTGTGTAGTTTTCTACTTCATCTTTCTAATAATCTCTTGCCAATTGTAACAGCAAGGATTAGCCAAACATACAGGGCATAGTCTAAAACCTGGAATGGAATGGAATGAGATTTTGATTTCCAATCTCATTCCATTCCATCCCAAAGTTGCATTTCTTGTTATAGGATAAAACAGAATGAATCTGGAAGAAAGTTGGAACAAGAATGGAAACATATGAAATATGTTTATTTACCATACAGCTGATACTCTAAATATCAGCAAAGCATGGGAACAACACTAATAAATCTGACATTTCCTAAATACAATTCTATCAACTAAAAGCATCCAAGACAAATCTCACTCATATAAACTTCTATTAAAATTATATTTGATATGACCATGTATTATTAGCTTAACCCAGTTATTTCAGCAGCCTCCACTGAATTCTTTGTAAACAATATTAGGTATTTCATTCATATAACTATGATGGGAGAAATGTAGCACACACAGGGTCAGTTTATTTTAAAGCAACACACAGAAATCTTGATTTATTTAAAACTTTTTTTTCTACATAACTTGCATTTTAGCAATCATTAAAATTAATTACTAGAATAGTTTAAAAGAAATTGTTTTTACATATCAGTGACTGTTAATTATATAAGCACAAATAATAATAATTTATTTTATGATAAGCAATGAAATACTGTATTTTATCAGTGAAATAAAAGTGTTATTCCACACTGTGGAATATAGAGTTTTATTCCACAGTAGCTGCCGGGACTACTTTTTTAATGTACAACCAACACAAGTGCACAGTAACACGACTCACAAGATATTCCTACTGTTATACAGTTAAATCCACTGTTTATTTAATTACGTTCTTTCTATGACGTTAACGGTTTCAAAAAAAGTGACGTCATGTAATGGTTTGTTACGGCATCGT
The DNA here is from genome assembly GCA_037043455.1 of Cyrtodaria siliqua. Taxonomy (NCBI): domain Eukaryota; kingdom Metazoa; phylum Mollusca; class Bivalvia; order Adapedonta; family Hiatellidae; genus Cyrtodaria; species Cyrtodaria siliqua. Next base: position 36,321 of record JAWPHD010016723.1, read on the forward strand.
GAACAGGGCACGTAGCCAGGTGTGTAAAACGGTTTAGTTACTGAAATTGCTTAAATACTTGTTTGTAAAATCATAGAATAAAAAGAAAATTTGTTGTTTTGTCGTGAATAACATTTTATTTCATCTCGAAGTTAGAAAACTTTTATATTTTCACTCATGCTTTGCATTCGTGAAAATATAAAAGTTTTCTCACTTCTCGATGAAATAAAATATGTTATTATATAATCTATAAATAGACGCGTTTTCATTGGCTAAAAAGTAATTTTTTAGAAAAAATATCTAGCGATATTGACCTGTTTTTTTGATATTGACCTGTTTTTTTGATATTGACCTGTTTTATATAATTGTTTTTTTGATATTGACCTGTTTTATATAATTGTAAATTGAGGGTTATATAATAAAACAGTTATGGACTTTTCAGCTGTTATACATGATGTTGATATGCACCAAAAAATCATTATTGACCTCGTCTATCGCCTCGGTCAATAATGATTTTTTTGCCTCGTCTATCGCCTCGGTCAATAATGATTTTTTTGGTGCATATCACATCATGTATAACAGCTGAAAAGTCCATAATTGTATATTATTCACTCCAAAACAACAAATATCCTCTATATATTCACTGGGAATTGAGGCGCAACAAGGCACACTAATTTATTGCAGGCTTATGCAGTAGAAATGTAAATATACCTGCTTGAATATAATTTAACATTTTGAGTTTCAAATTTTCTTTGTAATTCTACCACATATTTGAATATATTATTATCATTTTTGCTTTATATAATCGACAGTCACTGATATGTAAAAACAATTATTTTCTAACTTTTCTATAGCTATTTTTTCCTTCAGAAAAGTCTAGCTAAAAAATATTAAAAGCTAAAAAGCAATCCCAGTAAGAAACCTTTTCCGTGTACAAAATAATGTTCACCTGCCTGTATTTATGTCAAACGCTTATTTTAGTTTTAGTGGTGATAAAATAAACACATTGTTGAACAATAGCATTGTTTAAATTTTCATATCTAAATTTGTCAGGTTGGCAATAAGAGTTTGTGAAAAGCAAAAACAAGAGGGTCAGATTTTTTTATTCCAAATGTCCCAAATGTCATTACTAATTTTTTGACATGGATGCTGTAAAACAATCTCATTCCAATCAAGCCCCGTGTGGTTCCCGGGGGCCCGGTTCGGTCATGGGGCAAAGAATAGGGCCACTACAGATCCCTCTGGAGGGGTAGGCAGACGGGTAGAATCACCCCAAATTCATGTTCATTTTATCATTTTTTGTTCATGTTCATTAAAGGTCTTCATCATGATCCCTGCATTGTTTCAGGTGCCATCTCGCTCACATCAAAAGAGCAGTGGCAGAAAAACAATAAAAGTGGCTCCAGCATAAATGGAGTTTCTACAATAGAATTTGCAGCAACTCTGCAGTTCAGGGTGAGAAGGTTCTAGGCCCATTTTCCATATTTTATCTCGATGTACATGGAGGATGAGCTGGCATGTTCATGCCTGTTAGGTGCCATATAACCTTTCATGTGTTGGTGCGTCTCAAAACCCAATTCAATTCAATTCATTCCAATCTCATTCCATTCCATGATTAAATTCCATGTTTTAGACTATGCCAAAAATACAGGGACTGATATTTTTTTCTCAAAAAGAATGAATAATATCTCGGAAACCTTATGACGCAATTGCTGGTGAATTTGATTGAATTTGGGCAAAACAGTAAAATCTAATCTCTAAAAAACAATTAAATGTACTTAAACAGAAAACAAAAAAATATATATAAATCTCCTTAATTGAGAAAAAATGCATATGCACTGAAAATAGATGAGGAAAAAGAATCATTAATGATGTTTGAATGAGAGAAAACAGGAAGCAGGCCGGCAGGAACAGGAACGCATTGTTGATGCATGTAGTTAATGAATGAATGATTAACAACGATTCTACCTGCAGTGGTTAATACTCTTAATGATGGAAAGTTATAAATATATTTTATAGTTACATCTTAAAAGTTCTGGATGGTTGTAATTGGATCCCTTGGCTCAGCAGAAACCTGCACAGTGTAATTAGATATCTTGGCACAAATGGAAACATGTTTTTATAGTCATGCTCTTTGCCCAGACAGCAGATTAATTGTAGATGTGTCCAAATTCTTGCAGATATATGCATTATTCTGTTGTTTAAAGGGACGCATGGCAATCTTGATTTTTTAAAAACTCACGGCGTCACATTAGTTTTCTTCATAACTTGCATTTGTTCAAGAATCAGTATTAATTAGAAGAATAGCATAAAAAATTGTTTTTTGCATATTATGATTTTATTGCACTTATAAATACATTTAAACTTATGGTAGAATAAGAAGAAAATTTGCAAACTCAAAATGTTCATGTTTTCAAAATTTTCATTTGATTATATGCATGAAGGTTTAAAGTCAAAGTGGTACTGGATTTATTAATCAAGACGCTAATTTTAATGTTCATAAAAACTTCAAGATTGCTGTGTGTCCCTTTAAGGACATGCACAATGGCATCCGCGTCTTGAAGACTCAGTTTTTCAGACCAGACATGAGTCTTCTGTATGGGACTGAAGCACACTATAATGTTTGCTGTTATGTTTTACATCCAGACGTCTTCATATCACCTCCAGTACCTTTAATAAGAAATGGATTAAATTGACACTCGGAAGGAGATTTTCTGTTGAGCCTTACAGTAGTGTTAAAAATGAGTGTACACGGTACATTACGAGATGGAGAATTTGCACGATATATAGTGTTGACAATTGCTTATGATTATGCTCAAAATCTCAGAAATTTACCTGTTGCTATGGAAACAGCATCATCAGAAACGACAGATGGTATTGTTTTGGAAACAAACAACAACACAGAGCAGGTAAAAATACAAGTTGTTTGTTTCTGATTTGCCAACTAGAATCATTCAGTAGTGGATACTTAGGCATGGATTGATTGAAAATGTCCAAAACATATGGATTCATTCATTCATTCATTCATTCATTCATTCTGATTATATTCAATTATTCCTTCACTCACTCATTAGTTTCATTTTGTTTTATACCATTCCAGTCCTTTTTTTTGTTCATTAATTCAACTATCCAGCTGGCTTGCGGAACGTACCAGGTGCCCGCACGTGCCCGAAGGGGCACCTTGGTTCTTCCCCCACCAATATAAACTGGAAAAGTCGCCATATGATCTTAGCTGTTGGTGCGACTATAAACTCCAATTCAATTAATTTGTTCATTCATACATTCTTTGACAGGTTAACGGCTATGTTCACGAGTCGATGGAAGACAAGGCGCGGAGACTGGAGTCGGACAAAAATAGCCTGATGCTCCAGGTGAACGTGCTCACGGAGCAGGTGGAGGCCCAGGGTGAACGTATACGCGAGATGGAGTACCAGCTGGAGGGCAAGAGACAAAAGATACACTGTACAGAGGAGATGTATCAAAATGTAAGTAGCTCACAAATAACTTATAATGTTATATCCTTTACTTGGAGTGTTATATCCTTTACTTGGAGTGTTATATCCTTTACTTGGAGGCGAGCGTCCGTGGCCGAGTGGTTAGAGTCAGTGACTTCACGCTGTGGGTTCGAGCCCTCATGGGACCAGTAGTCTTAAAGTGAGGAAGCCATCCAGCTGGCTTGCGGAATGTTGGTGGTTCTACGCGGGTGCCCGCCAGTGCACGTGGGGTCTTGCTCCACCAGTGGAAGCTGGAAAGTCGCCATATGACCTTAGCTGTTGGTGGAACTATAAAATCAATTTTGATTCAATTTACTTGGAAAGTAGTGGGCAATGGCTCAACTGCCTAAATGCAAAAGAGTGGAAGAAAATGATAGTTGAGGGAATTGTTGAGAAATAGTGGGGGAGGAAGAATGGTACATTTGATAAAATCCATATAAATATGAAAGTAGTTATCCAGCTAACAACAGCCAAGTTTTACAACATATGTACACCGTTTTCTAAACCTACGGACAACGAGCTGTATGTATAACTTGCCTTATCTTGAAAATCCAAACTCTATTGACACAATATAAACGGCTTAACCACCGACTGGCCAAACCCTAAAATTAGAGTCTCGAAATTAATTTTACTCATATCAAGCATGGGTGTTTTAAAACCCCATGAATCCATGAATAAACATATACTTTCAATCGGCACATATACATTATTGTATGACCAGAACACCAGGACAGAGTTTTGATAAAGTGTTGGTAATGTAATTTTGCCGTTATTATTTGGCGGGATAGTTTCTTGAAAAGTCCAAAAAGAAGTAAGTTCAAAGATTCACACATGGCAGATTTGATCGTTTTAAAACTCATTTATTTAGTCATTATTAATGAAGTTCTATTTGAATATTTCAAAGCAAATTATTGATGTATACTACTAATTGTTGATTATATTGTAGACATTGCACCAAAATGGCACTGTAGAATAATGATTTTGTTTGTTTGTTTGTATGGTGTTTTACGTCATTTTCAAGACGTAAGGTTATATATGACGGTCGATATTTAAATTATTTTTTTATTACCTTTTATTTAAAGAAACTAACCCGCCAAATAACGGCAAAATTACCCTAAAATTGTCCAAGTGTTCAGGTCCTATATTAATGTATATGTGCCGATTAAAGCATATGTTTATTTTTCTTAAAATATGCGTGAAATCAGGGAGTACGTTATAGGGAGGAGAAACGGGTTCATAAACGCTCTAGTTTATCGATTTATGTTGTCGCGTTAGAACGCCGCCATTTACTATTTTATCGATACGTAAATCGATCGTAAGCGCGTTACATTTGAAAAGTTAAAATTTCAGCCAACATCTCAAATTAGGCAGTTTTTACAGCCCCTTTTTACGGCTTTCTGTTATAATCAACATCACGAAATTACATTATTGACAAAGATAAATATGTCTACTATTCACTTTTTGTTATTATTAATGCCTAATATAACATATACTTCGTATCTCGTTTGCAATAGCTTGACACCAATTTTAATTCTATAAAATTAAAAATTTAGCTGATATCTCAAAAGGCATATTTTCATCACCTCTTTTTAGGCTTTGTCTTATAATCACCACCATGAAATTACCTTCTTTACAAAGATAAATATGTTTACTATTCACTTTTTGTTATTATTAATGCCTAAATAACCCGTAGTCTCGTATCTCGTTTGCAATAGCTATACACTGTCACCATTTTTTATTTGGCGCAGAGTGGCGCCATCTTTGTTACACGGAACCGTCTGGTAAAATGTGCTTTTAAACATGCAAACAAATACACGCTCTGTATCAGAGGACACAATGTAAATAAATAATACTTATGTTTACATGTAGCACCTTTATTGAGTTTGTAAGTGTAATAATTTATAAGAATTTGCTGTTTTTCACACACTCGCGAAACAACCGGAAATAGTCATTTTCACGGAGTAGTGAAACACATGCGCGACAACATAAATCGGCAAAACGAGCCCGTTTCTCCTCCCTATGACGTACTTCCTGGTGAAATGAATTATGACTTAGTAACTCGTAATTCGACGCTCCAGTTTTGGGGTTTGTCCTGGCTAAAGCCATTTTTATTGTGTCTACAGAGTTTGGATTCTCAAAATATGTTAGTTATATGTATACCTCATCTTCTGTAGGTTTAGGAACGGTGTACTGTACATCTGTTGTAAAATTTGCCTGTTGATGGCAGGATAGGGACTATAAATTATATGCAGATAGGTTCAAAGTGGTTTTTAAAAAATAAAAAAAAAGATTTCTTGTACCTGCTATATGTATCTAGATCAGTATGTTAAGATTTATATTGCAAATTCTGTGTAAAAAACTTTGCAAATTCTCTGGAATACAATTATTTAATTCAATGATATTTTACAAATGACAGACAACTCTGTCATGCCTGTGTGTAAAAGTAATCTCTAAGAGTAGCTCCCCTTATTGGCCTTGACTTTGTGTATTTTTAAGTGTAAAGCTGTGTTGATTGTGGACAAAAAACTTTTTATTCACTTCCTGAGTTTAACAGAAACCTGTGATTACCATACAAGTAAGTCAGAGTTGGATTGTTTAATAGAAACAGTTAAAATATGTGTCTAAATTGTAAAAAATGTGTAGATTTTGACTTAGAAATGAGTAAAATTGGGGGAGATGAACCAAATCAGCACTCAGTAAGGGGTAATAAAGCTGCATAGTTCTTAAAAACATAAAGGAAAGTTGCCAAATATTGGTTAATCATGTTGTCTGCACCTAGAGTATTTATTTATTTAGCTATACAGATATCTGTCATTTTTAATGTGCTCAGTAAACCCCCAAACCTGGCCAATTATCCTGCATGTGTTTATGCTGCATACACACTACACATGCCTATTGTGTAGTAGCATAATTGGGTCAGTGGTGTGTGTAAAGTAACACAGACAAGAAACACAGGTGTGTAAGACCTTTTTATGAACCCTGATATTATTGGAGCCTCAGGTAAAATAGGTAATTGAACCTTACATTATTGCATCTTTGCCCTGTTTTATCTGCAGTTTGATCTGGTTCTTTGTTGGAACACCAGATCAGTCCCTAATTATCTGTGAAACAGAAACTGTCTTGAAAGGATATAATGATAACAATCTCACTTGCAACAGATTCGGCCTACACATTTATTTGATGGTTACAGGAGTGTTTATTAGACGAGGCTAGGGTACCATTCAGGCACGTAACCAGGCGGAAGCTCGGAAGACAGAGCTTTCACTTATTTTTTTCATTGCAGAGATGTTGAGGTTTTTTTATTTTATTTTCAGTAGGTGATGCAATTTGTGTTACTCGGTTTTTATTCTTAGGTTCTATAGTAAAATAAAAGCCTTTGGCAGAGTAAACAGACGATAATTTTCAAGATTTTGATTTTAAAAGATATATATATTGAATCAATTTTCATGGATATGCATGAAATATGCAGGGTTTTAAAAGAATCACACTGTAGATACCTTAACTTGGTTGAACATTAAAGATAACGATGGAGTTTATCACCCACCAAAATGTATTGTACAGTACAGCTCACACGAACCCCACACTTTACTCGATTCGCAGAGTTTGGTGGAATCAAGTGCCGCGCGAATGTACGCCAAGTCGGTGTTCGGACTCGGCGTATCCACTTCGCGAAAGGTCACCATTGACGAGTCTCTCGGAGTGGTCATACACTCCGAGTCACTTCGCGCAGAATCCAATTAACCATGAGTTCACACCTGCGGTGGTTTATTACAGGGTGAGAAGGTTCTAGGCCCATTTTCCATATTTTATCTCGATGTACATGGAGGATGAGCCTGGCATGTTCATGCCTGTTAGGGGCCGTATAACCTTTCATGTGTTGGTGCTCCTTAAAACTCAATTCAATTCAATTCAGTTATTATTGGGAATAAAAAAAACCTGAATTTTCCATCAACGACTTTTTACAAACAAACAATGAGACTGTGTAAAGTTGACACGACTGATAAATACAATGAATAAGTTTCGAAACAAATACGTATTTCAAACGTTTAATGCATTTAATCACAAGTTTTGTTCATTTTTGTTGTCCAAAGGTCACAGTTATTCAACCAACATAAATTACCCATAATCCTTGGCCATATATACATGTATATATACCTTTTAATAAGGTGGCACTTACAACGGGTTTATGACCCGGAATTCTTTAAACAAATTTCTGATTGTTTCTGACCAAAGAACCCATTAATACTATATGGCAGACTAGTAAAAACTTGTTACAAATAACCATTAATTAAAAATATAATTATAATTTCCAGTATAATAATTACTACCCGATAATTGAATTTTTTGTTGAGTCGCCGCAAAGCCAGTAATAGAAACCGCCATATAACTATCGTGACCCAGTATACATAATCCGGGCATTCGAATTTTCCCACATCTGACTTTCCGAAAATAAAAGTGTAATAATATTGTCTTCTACTTTCATTTCTTTCTAAAGTTGTTGAATAATTATGCATAAAAATGACTGCAATCAGAAAAAGTTGCACCCTTTGCCTGTGCAGTTTCGACTTGGCAAACTCCGTGTTTGTCTACTCGATGTATCGTGGCGTAAGTAAGCCGAGAGCTTTTCGCGTAGCTGATAGCCACTCCGAAATACATGATTTGTAAATTCCTCAATCGGCGTGAAAGAGTAAAGTGTGGGGTTCGAGTGAACTGTACTGTGTCTTACGTCACTGATTGGTCAGTTTTTTGATGATGGTTTGTCAACATTATGAATAGTGTCCGTATCCGAGCATGCCCTCGGACTCGCCTTCACAGCTCAAATCAAATTTTGGGTTTCCACTCCGTTGAAGTCTACACCACTGCAATTTATTCTGGTTTTAATAAAAATGAAACTACCCATAGAAATCAGTTCAATAGATGAGAGTTTGCAATACAGGAGTTGAACATTCTTAAATTTATATGTACTATGATGTTGCATATGGGTGTAGAACAATTTTGCACATTTATATATTGATATAAGGCTTGGTGTACTGGAGTAGAAATTGTAATTGACAGAGTATGAAAAAATGAGAATTTGTAATTTAACCGAACAAGGGGCATAGCCTCGAGTTAATTTTTCTTCTTCCTTGAAAGTTCAACACATAGTTTCCTGAGTATTCTCAAACTTATTTAGGACATATTCAAGGTTTTACATACTCTGTATTTTATATCGTAGGCCACACCCAACCGTGATCAATGAAATATATTAAATACCTCATAAAATCGCATTGATAATTGAGTGCTTCCAGTAAAAAAATGCATTTTCGTAATTCCTCAGCTAGATTATCTAAACAAAAACAGAATGTCACGTGGGTCTTTCACTCATTATTTTGACATAATAAATTTTAAGAAAGAGTTTTTTGTATTTGATTGATCAAAGGTCCAAATGACATTCAGAGATTATTTGGGAAACTTTCAGCTTGTGAGCTATGTTTATGGTTGGAAGGTCACGTACATGATTGTCGAGATTTCATTGGACGTCACGTCTGACAGTCATGTCAGGATATTGTGATACTGTGTTGTTTTCAAACGTTGTGAAGTGCGCATGCGGGTTAATAAGTAGTTTATTGATATAATGACACTGATTAAGCTGCCTGGGGCGAGAATTTTGATTGTACTTAAAGTTGTTCGACCTTATTAACAATGGCGGCGAAAAACAGCGGCATTTTGTTCACTTATCAAATTCTGATAAGCCTAGTTTGCCACTTGATTTGGTCTACGTCGCACATTATATTTGTCACAAATTGAATTGTTTTTTTTGACGTTTGTGTTTACGTGCGACCAGCGCGCATTAGGTTTAAAACTGAATACCATGTTTTACTTTAGGGACAATGTTTTTTAATCAAATACATGCTCAGTGGTCAAATACCATGCTTTATGGTCACATACATTGTATTTTAATGGTCAAATATGCTTAATGGTCAAATACCATGCTTTATGGTCACTTACATTGTATTTAATTGTCAAATATGCTTAATGGTCAAATACCATGCTTTATGGTCACATACATTGTATTTTTTAATGGTCAAATATGCTTAATGGTCAAATACCATGCTTTATGGTCACTTACATTGTATTTAATGGTCAAATATTCTTAATGGTCAAATACCATGTTTTATAGGGACTCTGGTGCATTTGGAGTTTTACATTTATAACATATCAGTGCTAGAAATTAACACTTTCAGTTTACTAGACAATCGGTCTAGTAGTTGGGTAAAATCACTAGACCTGCTCAAAACTTACTAGCCCAATGTAATATTCTACAGAAAAGACGATTTTAATATGAGTTTCGGTTTCGTTTCAGTTTCTTTTCGTGAGTTTTAAATGCATTTTGAAGGTATCTCCACATTTCTTTAATGTACGCAAGGTTATCCAAGCACACAAAATAATCGTTTTTTATGGAAAACACCCATTTTAATTACTAAGGCAATTTGGAAATATGAAGTTGTTTAAAGGTTAGGTTAGAAAGTGCTCTCACTACACAACCTATCGATTTTATAATTTATTTCTTATTTTGACACATTTTTTACTAGCCATCGGACTACCCAGTCACAAACATTTGGTAGTCCGGCAGCATTTTTACTAGCCTCGGGCTACCGGACTAGTGCTAATTTCGAGCCCTGCATATATACATACTTCTAGTTTACAATGCTTTATACAAGTATTATTCTAAACAACCACAAAGACAACAACTTTGTAAACAAGAATAATTTGTGTTCATGTGAGTTTTTGTTTTCCTAAGGAATGAAAAAATGAAAGTATCCATGTATCCTGCTTATGAACTATATAAACAAACATATCTGCATTATGTCAACATGTTTTTTGTTGAACACCTTACAGAACAACTTGCACAAACGAGGTTTGCAATGTGAAGAATGTTGATGAACAGACACTGACTGGTAACATGTTGAAATGGAAAGTCTGTGACATGTTGTAGTATACACTTGCTTTTAACCTTGTCAATGGAATGGGGAGGTAAGGCCTAAAAAAAAATATGTGTGTTTCCGGTTTCCCGACCGACCCTACTTTATCACCGCCGACCCTAAATATTTTTAGGGATTTTTTTTTTTTTTTTTTTTATTCAAATGATAATTTTATTAGCCAGAGTTGTTAAGCATCTAATCTGGATTGCAAAGGTTATCAAAAAGTTGCCTTAGTACAAAAATGGCATAATATATGCGAACAATATATATAAAAAAATTATCTAAAAAAATAACTTTTTACTACCTACCTACCCTAACTTTTTGACAGGGTGAAACCAGAAACACACATATATTTTTTTTAGGCCTAAACTGGGCAGTCTATTATATCGGAGTCCATCCTCCAAGCACCTTAAATATCTAGATACCTTTTTTGGTTGACCAAATAAAATTATATGTGTGGTTCCTAGTATACTGGCTTTATACCAGATATTGCCATTTTTATGTTGGTTCTTTAATATATCTAAATCAAAACCAGTCATCTCATAAATAATTTTGCCGGTAGAGTAGCTTACCCATTTGCCGTAGATATTCTGTGTTTACATTGTTTCTGTTCTCAGTAACAAGTGTCATGTGACCGTTACTAAATATAGACTGACTTGGGCCGGTCGTTTGAGCTGAATGTAGTAGTTATCGTCATGTTCAGTTTAAAACCAAATAATCCACGTTTGGGATGATGAAAACGTGTAGTTATTAATTGAAACATAAATATACAATACACAAAAGAAATATCTAGAAAAATATTATATCTACAATTTAAAATGTTTTTTCAACTTTAGGTATCGGATGTAATTTACTTCACTTCGACGTTTTCATAATTTAAAGGGAAATAACTGTCCGCAAATTTAAATCTAGTTGTCTCCCTTGGCTGAAAATGTTTAGCACATGCTTTTAGTTTTTTGGGCATGTCAAATTCATTCAATGGTTCGACGTAAAAGATCAGCTATTTTAAAAGGAAATTTTCCTGCGCATGCACATTATCGCGTGATTCCCCCGATTGTGTTTTGTTTGTAACGGTATTTATATAGGTAAACAGGTTGGTTTGAGAGTGTATGTTAACATTTCTAAACTATTTTTTCCTCTCCAATCGTCTGATGATAGTGTGTAGTGATTTGTAAAGTGGGGTTGAAAAATAAATCACAACATCGAGCATTTTATTGATAATGACGAAATCTGGTGAATGACGATAACTGGTACATAACAATAGGGTACATGTAGGTATGAAGTAGGTATGGAAAAAAATAAATCTAAAAAGATTTTATTTTTTATTTTGTCTATTTCCCACCTCTCAGTAATTTTATACTTAAAAACTAGCTGAAATATATATGTGTTGATATCGAAGAAAACATAAACAATGAAATAGATATTTGGCATAAAATGTTGAGGGTCAGCCTTTAAAAAGAGGTTGGTTTGAGAAACTGGGCACACTTAGTTTTACAGTACGGCTCACACGTACAAACCCCACACTTTACTAGATTCGCTGAGTGGGGGTATCGAGTGCCGCTCGAATGTACGCGAGGTTTGTGTTTG
>JAWPHD010016724.1:0-48334 GCA_037043455.1 Cyrtodaria siliqua
CATACAGTTTTAGTCCGTGACTAATAAAACATACAGTTTTAGTCCGTGACATACAGTTTTAGTCCGTGACTAATAAAACATACAGTTTTAGTCCGTGACTAATAAAACATACAGTTTTAGTCCGTGACATACAGTTTTAGTCCGTGACTAATAAAACATACAGTTTTAGTCCGTAACTAATAAAACATACAGTTTAAGTCCGAATGCTGTTTCACAGAATAAAAAGTAAATAATTTGCTATGCAGAGTACGGCAATGAATGAAACTGTTTAAATCGTAAGGATATACTCAAAATGGCAAGACATTAAATACGTGCGAACAAGAAGTAAATCTTGCAAAATATTTCCAATATTTGACTCAACATTTCTTTTGCCTTTTACCCACATGTTGAGATTTGTGAAAACACACATGCTAAAACTTTATAATATCATTCAAAAGAACAGAAATCTTTGGCACACTTCTGAAATTGTCAGGATGTACAGAAAGGTAGTGTGCAAGCCATATCGTACGATTAGAGGGATGGCCACACTTACATGTATTTCTATTACCTATGTCTGTTTCAAGATTGCATAGGTAAAAATCTTGATCATCTTCAACACAGAGTTCTTCAAACTCTGAATCTAAAGTGTACCTATTCTCACCTGGTATAAAAAGAGATAAAGACAAATTTATCAAAGAATACATAAGGCATCTTACATTAGTGCCTGTTTAATACTGAATTTATTAAACAAGCTGGATAAAATTATATGATGTGAGGCTATGCTGAGCACCATATCAATTTTATCCAACAAGTTTAATAAATCAATATTACATAGGCACGAATGTGAGATCACATCGAATGTGAGATCCTATTTATCACATAACTCCAAAAGAGCTTCATAAGCAACATTTATTAGTTTACTTGCCTAGATATAATTTTGTCGAACTATCACATTGTATGTTTGTATGATGATGCAATACGTCTTCTCTGTCTGATGCCGAACAATAGAACTACCTAGTCTATTTCCGTAATCCGATATTTAAACGGATACGGTAATCGACAAGACAATCCGATGAACTCTGAACTGAACAGAAATGACCGAACAATGATTCGGCTCTCATCTGCATATTTATTTCACAAGTGTAATATGATAAATATATCATGGGTTTATTACACTCCCAGACCTCAAGTTATGTGATAAATAAATATTATATACAGTGACCCTAAGGCCCTTAATATTATTCTTCACTATGATGGATAAACACTAATTTGCGATGAAGGGAGACTAACAATGGGTGGCATGCTTGGAGCATGACGAGTAACTAAAATGTTGCTGGTTGAAGCAAGGCCATGGTTCACAGAAAAAGTTTTTGACCTTGACCTAGGAGCTGACCTTCACATAAAATCCCCTGATATTCCCTCATTTTTCCCCAACCCAACCCTGATTAACATAAAAAAATATACAGTCTCCATCCTTTTTTTATAGCCACATATATGAGCATAAATAGATTTTGTTCGCATTTTTATATGCATCTTTATTTCATATAAACCATTTAAGCAAATGAATATCATCTGAAATGTTTACAAGTCATGTATTAACATAGGAATCATTTTTACAGAAACAAATATTTTATCATTGTAACTCTTTTCAATTTTTATCCTGCCCACAGACCTAAGTATGTGTCCTGCTTGAAGAGTACGTTAATTTGTGTTTTGTAATAATGCAGAAATAAAATTCCCTGACATTTCCCAGATTTTTGCATCTTTTTCAAATTCCCTGATTTAAAAAAAAAAAAATTCCCCACCCCACCCTCCGAGTCCATGGCCACTCTCTAAAAGAACCAGCAATAAATATATTCGATAGCAGAAGTCGGGTGCACCTGTGTTCCTCTAAATTTTCTCTGCTTTTTCTGGAAGGCATTATATAACCACTTTAATGTATTGAGGAGCTGTTGAAAGTTATCACTTCATTTCGTACATTTTGGCAAACTTGTATACACATGCCATCTGAAACACTTGCCAGATTTAATAGGGTTAAAACTAGATTGCGGTATTTAAAATCTGGCCAAGATTTCACTTAACATGCTAAAGCAACAGCTTAAAAATAAAGAAATAAACCACCTGTGAAAATAAAAGTTCAGAGACATATCTTACCATTTGGTACTATTGACTCAGCTGGATTTCCACCTAGAATGTTTCCCGGTGCATCCATTGGTACACTAGTGCAATGGTTGCCTTCATCATCTATCATACTGGCCAACTCCTGTTTCAAACCATTCAAGGACAAGTTTGTAAAGAAATCTGGTTTGCTTGTATTGCCATTGTCATCTGATTTTATTTCTGTTTCAGCAATATCACGTTTAGTGACCGTATTCCATTGCTCTAAATCACAGTTACTACCGACCCCTGAACTTTTCAGAATCATATTGTCCCCTTTAGAAGAATTTGTACTTGTTGTTGTACTCAACTGTTGTTCCATGGTCAGGTTTTCTTCATATTCTTCAATATTGCCTTCACACTCAACATAATCACCGTTCAATCCAGCGTTGGATTTTGTGTTTTCACTTTTTTCATTTGTGTTCCTATCACATTCAGAAAGAATATCATTATCTGTCAGAGATGGGATATCCATATCAGACAAACTTGTATATGGTTCCTCGCACGTTTCTTGGGAAAAACAGTCTAACTTGGTGAGATTTTCAATTTGACTAGAAGTTGTATTATCATCTTCAGATTCTGAAAACACTTTCTGGATATTTTTGTTACCATTCTTATCATCAAATTCTTCAGTGCAACTTTCTTCATCTTTTGGATCGGTAAATGCATAGGTATCTTGTGCAGTTTCATCCGTTACAACTGAGTTATCAAGTAGATTATCTGCATTGTTATTTTCAGCAATTTCATCAACTGGATGTTCAGTTGTTTCACCACTGGCTTCAGGAATATTTGGAATGCATACACTGACAACATTATCACAATCTTCCAATTTTGCAGTCACACCAGTTTCTGTTATCATTTCTTCAGCTGGATTACTTGAATTAGTAAGATTTGCAACAGTACTGTTACTCGTTTCTTTTAAAATACCGTCACCACTTGCCTTTTCACTAGGAACTAGGTTTTTCATTTCACTTTCACCAAGTAAGTTTCCATTTTTTATATCACCTTCATGTTCAGACTTTTCTTCAGTCAATTTCGCTTCAGTTGTACTTGTTCTTTCATTTTCAATATGAATTACCCCGTTATCACCTCTCCCATGCTCCTTTTCAATATCTGAACCTGTATTGCAAGATGCCTTCCCAATCACTGCATCTTCACTAGTATTTTCTGATGAAGCATTTTTATCGTCTTCACCGCCGTTCGAAACTTCTGCACTTACCACGTCTGTTTCTTTTGTTTCACAAGTCAAATTATTTGAAGCATTCGCGTCAATCAGAATACCGACACTTTTTGTAGTTTCTGGAATATTTGTAAGATTGTCACTTTGTAAAGTAACTCGGCTGTTCGTAAAATGGCCACAATCGTTATTACCTCCAACTATCTGCTGAATGTATGTGACTAATGTTTCATCTTCTATTGCTTTCTGCATACTTGCTGGTGTGTTAATCTCTTGTGCGGTAGCCAAAAAACTCACCGGTACTGAAACTGAGGCACCGGTGTGGGTTGGAAGATCTACTGTAGGTAGAGGCATGCACAGCTGAGGTACAGTTAGGGAATTTGTTGAATCACGCAAACTGCCCCTTCGGGGTGCTATCTGGGTAGGACTACCAACACCAACGTATGAACCGTTTGATGGACTCAGGACATCATTTCCTGGGGAAAGCACCCGAGTTACAGAAAAAATCTTTTTGGCGATGATTTTTGGATTTTCACAGTATTGGGGACTGAGTAGGTCAGAACCAGCAGTGGATAATTGTAAATGTGCAACACTGGGACTAGAAGCCTTCGCCTGCAGAAATTCTTCACCCAAAATCGGCGAGTCTAGTTCCTGTTCTGGACAAGTGTAAGGCACAAACAGTAACTTTGGCCTATGTATGGTGTCCTGTGATGGAATGTACGCATGTGTATCCTCTGGAGACAACTCGAGATCCTTTGCAGCTTCCTCAAGTTTCCGTGCATTTTCTTGATTTTGTAATTCAATCTGTCGCCGTTCTTCTTCTCTTTTATGAGCAATATCACGGTTCCTGTCCAGATTGGCAGCAATGTCTTGCTGTAAGCGTTTCTGCTGCTCAGCATAATCTTTAACACCCTGTGGATGAAACAGAAACACAGGGGTATTAGGACATTGTCCAATAAATGAAAACAGGACTAATATGATAGGGGAAACTTTTTCGTCACATATCTTAGGTCTTACTCACTTTCGACCCAGTACAGACTCAGATCAGCTTGGGCATCAATGGTAATTTCTATTTTGGAAATGTATGCTCATAGTAAGCATAATTTGCTACTTTTTATTTAAAAACTAATTTTAAATACTTTTTTCTTAATAAAATCAAACGTACAGATTCCTTCTTGAAGTCCCTGTCTATATCAAGGCGTGTAAGACTCTCATTGAGCTTGAGGGCTAGAGAGAGGGCCATGAGCCCCGCTGTCTTTATGTCGTTCTCCTGCAGGTCGAGTCGCACCAACCTTGGACTGTCAGCTATTGCCTCTGCTAGCGCAACTGCGCCTGGAAAGTATAAAAGGTTATGACTAATATTCCTGTGCATATCTGCTAGTAGGGTGTTCCACGGCATGCTTGTGTCACCTGCCATGTGCTTATTTCAGTAAGGACAATCTGTCTATAAAGTTAAAAGATGGGGTGCAATCTTTCATGAACTGTGGAACAGATTTTCTTTTATAAATGTAAACGTTTTATTAAGGACAGAACTTTGCGTTGAATAACTGGTAAGAAAGAACTATATAAAGTTGTA
Source organism: Cyrtodaria siliqua (assembly GCA_037043455.1). Lineage (NCBI taxonomy): Eukaryota > Metazoa > Mollusca > Bivalvia > Adapedonta > Hiatellidae > Cyrtodaria > Cyrtodaria siliqua. Next base: position 4,890 of record JAWPHD010016724.1, read on the forward strand.
TGACCATAGGTCATTTGGCCATGTTATGACCTGGTTATGTTGTAGGTTAAAGTTATGAAAAGGGACAAAACACTTCAGAAATGAAAGTCCGAGTTATTGGACATGTCAATGGAATTGAATAATTGTTAAGGAATAAAGTTTAATGACCATAGGTCAATATTTCAACAAGTTATGAGCTAAGTTAGGTTGCAGGTTTAAGTTTTATTAAAACGGGCATAACTCTTCCAAAATGAAATTCAGAGGTTTTGAACTTTTCAGTGGCATTTGTATAAAGTTTCATGAATGTAGGTCAATATTTTGTCAAATTGTGAGCTTGGTTAGGTTGCTGTTTAAAGTTTTATGAATAAGTCCTCCTCCTCCACCACAGAAAAATCGTCCGTCATATATAACCTTACGTGTAGAAAATGACGTACCATACAAATAACGTTTTATGAAAAGGGGAATAATTCTGACAACGAATCCGTTTTTACACACAGAAGCAGGGTTTTCATTAAGGGCCGGTCACCGGCCAAACTGATCGTTTTAAGTGAGATTTGGGCCGGCTCAAATCTCTGAAGGTTTAAAAAAAAGAGAACCCAACTTGCTTCATATCTACGTCGTTTGTATACCACGCCAAAGGTGTCACAGGATGCCTGCACAAATCAACTTTAGGCCTGCTAGACCAATAATTAATGAAACCATGCAGTATTAATTACATGAAAACCAGAGAGATCAAACTAGAACTATCACCGAAGGTGATAAATACCCCCGCAAACAATTGTTTAGTAAGATCAAGGGCAATAACTCTGCATGCCATTGACTGAGCCACACCAAAGTTGTGTCACGTACATGCACACTTTATCTTTATCATGTTCTCAAAGTTATAATTCAATATCTTCCAAACTGTAAAAGTAGTTTACTCCACAAGATTGCATATGCTGAATAAAGCAATGTTTACTCCGTGCAAAGGCAATAACTGTGCATGGAACTGACTGAGCCACACCAAAATTGTGTCACGGACATCTACACTTCATGATGATCATGTACACAAAGTTTCAATTCAATATCTTAATAACTGTGGAAGTAGTTCGCTCCACAGTATTGCATATGCTGAATTTTGACTAAGTTCAAGAGCACTAACTCTGCATGGCATTGAGCCAAAGAAAGATTGTGTCACGCACATATACACTTTAATTTGATCATGTATACAAAGTTTCAATTTAATATTATCTTGAAAACTGTAGAAGTAGTTTGCTCCACAAGATTCAACCGACAGCCGCAGTAACACCTACATACCCACTCTAAAACTTTGTATAAAACTTAAGTTTAAATAATATTTATTCAATATGTACATTATTGTCATGTAATATATGTACGTTATTGTCATGTAATAAATGTAAATGATTTGAAAAAAAAAATCAAGAAAAATGTCCTCCCACAATTTCAGTACAGGAAACCCTTTAATGTATGGTGCACTTAGTCTCGAAGTATTATATTTTTATTATTTTATTAGCAAGGACTCAACAAGAGACAAATTCACAACAAACTTACCTTCACACGAAACCTTGGTTCCTGACAAGCCAAGCTTTAGGAGAGATTTGGTTTTCAGCAACCCTTCCTTCAGTATATGTATACCCTCATTGGTGATTGGATTGCGGCCCAAGTTTAAAGTCTCTAGGTTCTCCGAGTGGGTCTAAGTAGTAAAATAAAGGCATGTTAATGGGAATGAGTCTTTGAGTACAATAGGATTACTAGTATTACTAGAGTAACGTGTTCTGGAAGTTTGTATCGCTTTGATTAGGTAAACGACAGATCAAAGATCTCACGAGAGGCTGAGCCTCGAGTGTGATCCTTGATCTGGCTTTTACCTGCGAGAGGTGATACAGACTTCCAGAACACGCTACTCTAGTAATGATCCTTTTATTATATACCTTCTACATATAATTAAAAAATTAGAAATATTTACATTTCTGTTGCATACTGGCTGTATACCAGATATCGTCATTTTTATGTTGATTTTTTAATATATCTAAATCAAAACTAGTAATCTCATAAATATTTTTGCCGGTAGAGAAGCTTAGCCCTTTGCCGTAAATATTCCGTGTTTACATTGTTCCTATTCTCAGTAACAAGTGTCAAGTGACCGTTACTAAATATAGACTGAATTGGGCCGGTCGTTTGAGCTGAATGTAGTAGTTATCGTCATGTTCAGTTTAATACCGAAAAATCCATGTTAGGGATGATGAAAACGTGTGTAGTTATTAATTGAAACATAAATATACCATTGCATATGAATACACAAAAAAATATCTAGAAAAAAAATATATCTACAACTTCAAAATGTTTTTTTCAACTGTAGGTATCGGATGTAATATACTTGACTTCGACGTTAATAATTTAAAGGGAAATAACTGTCCGCAAATTTAAATTGATTGACGTGAACTAGTTGTTTTCGTTTACCACATACTTTTAGTTTTTTGTGCATGTCAAATTGATTCCATGGGATCGACGTAAAAGGTCAGCTATTTTAAAAGGAATTTTTCCTGCACATGCGCATTAGCGCGTGATTCCCCCTTTGTGTTTTGTTTATAACGGTATTTATATAGGTAAACGAGTTGGTTTGAGAGTGTATGTTAACATTTCTAAACTATTTTTTCCTCTCCAATCGTCTGATGATAGTGTGGAGTGATTTGTAAAGTGGGGTCGAAAAATAAGCACAACATCGAGCGTTTTATTGATAATGACGAAATCTGGTAACTGGTACACAACCAGTACGTATGCAATAAAGAAGGTTTCTAAATGTTTCAAGGCTTAACATATCTTAATATATTTGGGGGTGTAGCTACAGCTTACAAGAGTTAAAGTTCATTGGTGTGACATACTTGTTTTGTTTGCTTGATGTAACGTCGTCTTGACGTTCTCGTGCAAACTGGTGTAAATACAAGCATTATTAGGAATTTTCCTGTTCTATTTTAAGTAGGATAGTGATAAGGAATCTATTTTTAGTAGCATACTGATACGGATTCAGAAAACCTCTAGAGGTGATACAGGTTTTTGTATTCCACTGTAAAACAAGAGGCCCAAGAGGGCTTGTGGACGCTCTACTGGCTAACATGGCTCTTATCACATCAATGAAGCGAGTGACTGCCATTTATGTTTTATTGGAAGTTTCGGGCAAAAAACAGCTTTTTGACTAAATCAAGGGCCATAACTAAAGAATCTGGTAAAGCTTGGTAAAGATCAGATGAAAAATAAAGGCCCTACCGTATTAATGAGGCAAAATATAGCATTTTTAACTAAATCAAGAGCCATAACTCCTCTGTTAGTGGTCCGACTGGTCCAACATAGAAAAAATAAAAAATTCAAAAATAAAAAATTCAAAAAAAAATAAAAATAAAAATTTAAAAAATAAAAAATTCAAAAAATAATAAAACAAGAGGTCAATGACCTTGAAGATCTACTGATTGATTTTGATTTCAGGAAGTAGTCGCTACAGACTTGTTTTTTGAAAATCTATTTTTAACCGTGGCGGCCATCTTGAATTTCCGGCCGACCTGAAATTTTGCTAAGATCAATAAGACATTAAGAGCAACATTCCTGTGAAGTTTCATGAAAATCCGTCAGGTAGTTTCAAAGAAGTAGTCGCTACAAGTTTTCATTATATAACTCTATGTAAACAAAACAGCCATGTTTAAGGTCAAATCAAAACGATTTTCGACAAGGACCAACATCATGTCATACTGATCATTTTAGAAAAAGTCCCATATCAATATCTCTTATTGTTTTGAAGAAGTAGTCGCTACAAACTTATTTATTTTAAATCTATTTTTAGCTGTGGCGGCCATCTTGAATTTCCGGCTGACCTGAAATTTTTCTAGGATCAACTAGACATCAAGAGCAACATTCCTGTGAAGTTTCATGAACATCCGTCAAGTAGTTTCAGAGGAGTAGTCGCTACAAGTTTTTACTATATAACTCTATGTAACCAAAGATGGCCACTGGCAGCCATGTTTAACGTCGAATCAAAATAATTTTCCACAATAATATATACATCATGTCATGCTGATCATTTTAGAAAAAGTCCCATATCAATATCACTTATAGTTTTCAAGAAGTAGTCGCTACAAACTTATTTTTTAAAAATCTATTTTTAGCAGTGACGGCCATCTTGAATTTCCGGCCGACCTGAAATTTTGCTAGGATCAATTAGACATCAAGAGCAACATTCCTGTACAGGTTCATGACAATCCGCCAAGTAGTTTCAGAGGAGTAGTCGCTACAAGTTTTTACTATATAACTCTATGTAAACAAAGATGGCCGCTGGCAGCCATGTTTAACGTTGAATCAAAACGATTTTTGACTAGGATCAACATCATGTAATGCTGATCATTTTAGAAAAAGTCCCATATCAATATCACTTATAGTTTTCAAGAAGTAGTCGCTACAAACTTCTTTTTTAAAAATCTATTTTTAGCTGTGACGGCCATCTTGAATTTCCGGCCGACCTGAAATTTTTCTAGGATCAATTAGACATCAAGAGCAACATTCCTGTAAAGTTTCATGACAATCCGCCAAGTAGTTTCAGAGAAGTAGTCGCTACAAGTTTTTACTATATAACTCTATGTAAACAAAGATGGCCGCTGGCAGCCATGTTTAACGTTGAATCAAAACGATTTTTGACTAGGATCAACATCATGTCATGCTGATCATTTTAGAAAAAGTCCCATATCAATATCACTTATAGTTTTCAAGAAGAAGTCGCTACAAACTTGTATTTTAAAACTCTATTTTTAGCTTTGGCGGCCATCTTGGATTTCACATCAACATGAATTTTTGCTAGGATCAACTAGACTTTATGGGCAACATTTCTGTAAAGTTTCATGAATATCCATCCAGTAGTTTCAGCTGTGAAGTCGCTACAAATAAAAGTTTACGGACAGACGGATGGACGACGGACGCCGCGCCACGGCATAAGCTCTGCTGATCTCTGATCAGTAGAGCTAAAAATGAATTTAAAAAAAAAAGAAAAAAAAAAGGAAACAAATTAAAAAAAAAGAAAATAAAAATTTCAAAAAAGAAAAGAAAAAAGAAAGCAATAAAATCTGCTAAAGTTTGGCTAAGATCAGATGCAAAATAATACATGAGAGCTCTGTGCCATGTGGTTCCAGAGAAGAAGATTTTTTTCAGTTTTTGCCTATACAAGCCTAAGTAAAACTATGACCCCAGGGTGGGGCCAAATGTGACCAATGGGTCACCATTTGAACAAACTTGGTAGAAGACCATAAGCTAATAGCAAATGCAAAATATTAAACCTCTGGCTCTTGCAGTTTCAGAGAAGAATTTTTTTTAAGTTTTTCCCTATACATGTCTATGTAAAACATGTGACCCTTGGGGCGGGGTCAAATGTGACCCGAGGTTCACCATTTGAACAAACTTGGTAAAGGACCATAAGCTTATAGCAAATGCAAAATATTAAACCTTTGGCTGTTGCAGTTCCAGAGAAGAATATTTTTTTCAGTTTTTCCCTATACAAGCATTTATGTAAAACTGTGACCCCGGGGCGGGGCAAGATGTGACACCAGGGTCACTATTTGAACAAACTTGGTAAAGGACCATACGCTTATAATAAATGTCAAATATCAAACCTCTGGCTCTTGTAGTTCCCGAGAAGAAGATTTTTAAAAAAAAGATCCTATATAAGTCTATGTGAAACTGTGACCCTTGGGGCGGGGACAAATTTGACCCCAGGGTCAGCATTATAACAAACTTAGTAGAGGACCATAAGCTGATGCTACATGTAATACATGAGAGCTCTGTGCCATGTGGTTCCAGAGAAGAAGATTTTTTTTCATTTTTGCCTATACAAGCCTATGTAAAACTGTGACCCCCCGGGGTGGGGCCAAATGTGACCTCTGGGTCACCATTTGAACAAACTTGGTAGAGGACCATAAGCTTATAGAAAATGCAAATAAGTAAACCTCTGGCTCTTGCAGTTTCAGAGAAGAAGATTTTTTAAGTTTTTCCCTATACATGTCTATGTAAAACATGTGACCCTTGGGGCGGGGCCAAATGTGACCCGAGGGTCACCATTTGAACAAACTTGGTAAAGGACCATAAGCTTATAGTAAATGCAAAATATCAAACCTCTGGCTGTTGTAGTTTCCGAGAAGAAGATGAACAAAAAAATCCTATATAAGTCTATGTAAAATTGTGACCCCCGGGGCGGGGACAAATTTGACCCCAGGGTCACCATTTGAACAAACTTAGTAGAGGACCATAAGCTGATGCTACATGTAATACATGAGAGCTCTGTGCCTTGTGGTTTCGGAGAAGAAGATTTTTTAAAGTTTTTTCCTATATGTCTATATGAAAAACATGCAAAATCTCAATATACAAACTTTGGACCCCCGGGGCACGGCCATTTTTGACCCCGGGGACTTTATTTGAACAAACTTGATAGTCTAGGCGTTGGCGATCATTTTAAAAGAAAAACTGTTGAAATCTGTCCAGCGGTTCTGGAGAAGAAAATTTTTTAAGGTTTCGACCATATATGGTAATGGCAGCCATCTTGGATGTAGCATTGACCTAATTTTAACAAATCTAAAAAGCATTCATCTAAGGATCATCCATGTGAAGTTTGGTCAAAATTAGCCAAGCGGTTTCTGAGGAGAAGTCGTTTGAAGAAAAGTTAACGGACGGACGACGGACGACGGAAGACGGACAACACACCATCCCATAAGCTCTGCTGGCCCCTGGCCAGTAGAGCTAAAAATGAAGGTATATAATAAATGTATATATAACAAAACTTCAAATTGAAGACATAATTTTTTTAACCCTTCTCGATGTAAATCTTCTCGCATCTCACCGCTGTTCGAATGCCGAATCACAGAGGCTAACTATTAACAAGGAACTCTGGTCATTTCTGACACTGCAGAAGATACAATAACTACCAACTTGTAGGGGGGTGACTGTGACAGTTGTCAGCTGGAAAAATGTAAGAAGATACAATTTCCGTTGTGTACTCACGAGGGCGTTGTTGATGGCAGCCATGCCTTGGAATGTGATCTGATTGTTCCATAACACCAGGGTCAGAAGTCCAGTATCCAGGGTCTGCTCTGCAAGTCCTACACACACGTGGCCAAGACCAACATCCTGAAATAAATTGCAACAATGTTTATATGGAGCAGAAAAATGGCTATATTAGAGGAAATTTTAAATGTAAGTTGTTGTCATTAACTATGATCATTTATCGTCTCTCCTCCTCATTATCGCCACACACTAATCCACAAGGAAATGAGTATTCCTTGAACACACATTAACAGACTCACCTGTAGATGATTATTCCCCCTCCTCCTCACCACACATTAACAGACTCACCTGTAGAGAATTATTCGCCCTCCTCCTACCCACACGTTAACAGACTTACCTGTAGATGATTATTCCCCCTCCTCCTCCCCACATTAACAGACTCACCTGTAGATGATTATTCCCCCTCCTCCTCCCCACATTAACAGACTCACCTGTAGATGATTATTCCCCCCTCCTCCTCTCCACACATTAACAGACTTGCCTGTAAATTATCCCGCTCCTCCTCTCCACACATTAACAAACTCACCTGTATATGATTATTCCCCCTTCTCCTCTCCACACATTAACAGACTCACCTGTAGATGATTATTCCCCCTCCTCCTCTCCACACATTAACAGACTCACATGTAGATGATTATTTCCCCTCCTTCCCACACATTAACAGACTCACCTGTAGATGATTATTCCCCCCTCCTCCTCTCCACACATTAACATACTCACCTGTAGATTATTATTCCCCCTCCTCCTCTCCACACATTAACACCACACATTAACAGACTCACATGTAGATGATTATTCCCCCTCCTCCTCCCCACACATTAACAGACTCACCTGCAAATGATTATTCGACCTCCTCCTCCACATACATTAACATACTGTATACGATTATTCCCCCTACTCCTCCCCACACATTAACAGACTCAAAAATAGATGATTATTTCACTGCCTCCTCCCCACACATTGAGTCACCTGTAGATGACTAGTCCACCTCCTCCCACACACATTAACAGACTCACCTTAGATGATTATTTCCCTTCCTCCTCCTCACACATTAACAGACTCACCTGTAGATGATTATTCCCCTTCCTCCTCCCTCTACATTAACAGACTCACCAGTAGATTATTATTCCCCCTCTTCCCCACACATTAACAGACTCACCTGTAGATGATTATTCTCCCTCCTCCTCTCCACACATTAACAGACTCACCAGTAGATGATTATCCCCCCTCCTCCTCCCCACACATTAACCGACACACCAATATATGATTATTCCTCTTCCTCCTCCCCATACATTAACCGACTCAATGGCAAATGATTATTCCCCCTACTCCTCCACACACATTAACATTCACCTGTAGATGATTATTCCCCCTCCTCCTCCCCATACATTAACCGACTCACCAATAGATGATTATTCCCCTTCCTCCTCCCCATACATTAACCGACTCACGCCAGATGATTATTCACCTTCCTCCTCCCCATACATTAACCAACACACCAATAGATGATTATTCCCCTTCCTTCTCCCCATACATTGACTGACTCAACAGTAGACGATTATTCCCCCTCCTCCTCCCCACACTAACATTCACCTGTAGATGATTATTCCCCCTCCTCCTCCCCACACATTAACAGATTTGCCTATAGATGATTATTCCCCCTCCTCCTCCCCACACATTAACAGACTTGCCTGTAGATGATTATTCCCCCTCCTCCTCCCCACACACTAACCGACTCAATGGTAGATAATTATTTCCCCTCCTCCTCCCCACACATTAACATTCACCTGTAGATGATTATTCTCCCTCCTCCTCCCCATACATTAACCGACTCGCCGATAGATGATTATTCCCCTTCCTCCTCCCCATACATTAACTGACTCACCGATAGATGATTATTCCCCCTTCCTCCTCCCCATACATTAACTGACTCACCGATAGATGATTATTCCCCTTCCTCCTCCCCATACATTAACTGACTCACCGATAGATGATTATCCCCTCTCACTACACATCATTAACCGGCTCACCTTAAATGAGTATTCCGCATCCCCACACACTAACTGACTCACCTGTACATGATTACTCCCCCTCCCCACACACTAACCTGTAAATGATTATTCCTGAGATCCAGCAGCTCCAGTTTATGGTTGTACTTGAGTAAATTACCGATCTGTATTCCATCTGTCGGCAGGAACTTGTTGTCACCTATAAATAACTCCTTTAGCAATTCGTTCATTTTTATTGCCGCCACTGAAATGGGAAAAAATATGTAATACTAGAGTGTTTTGTAGAAAACAAAACTGAAAAACAATTATAGAAATCATTTTCTTTCAGAAATGCAATTATTCTTCGACTTCCTAAATCACACAGCAGCAAGGTTACAGTTGCGTTCACTATAATGCGATTAATTTAGTGTATCGATATATACTGATAGCTCATTTCAGTGCTCAAAAATTGTGATTGCTGGAAAAACTGCCATATGATCTTAGCTGTTGCAGCGACTATAAAATCCAATCCAATTAATTCCCACTGATCTCATTGGCTGTGACACAAGGAGAAAGAGCTAGTAGACAGGAAGTGTTCCGTTATTTTTTAGATCGAATGCTTAGTTTCTGATAGAGCTCGACCTACTTTCGATTATCGGCAATCACTAGAAAAGGCACTAACATACTATCCTATTTATCAAGCATGTTTACATAAAAAGGAATTTCTTACCTTTCTCTCTTGCACATTAATTTGACCTATGTTAGCCTTGCCTATAAAATGTTCAGACTCACAAAGAAAATTTATTTGGTCACTTCATTAAAGCAGGGAGTAAAGTATAACAAACTCCCTGATTGAAGGGACACACAGCAATCTTTGAGTTATTTATGAAGCATTAAAATAAGTACCGTGATTTATTAATCCTGTTTTATTTTGACTTTAGAACTGCTTGAATATAATTAAAAAAAAAAAATGCGATTTCAACTGTCTTTGTTATTCTATCAAATGTATAAATATATTATTTTTGTAATACTATATATAGTTATTAATATGTAAAAACAATTTGCTTTGAGCTACTCTAATATTTAATTTTAATGATTGAACAAATGAAAGTTATGTAGAGAAACTAACGGGACGCCACCGTTAGTTTTTAAAAAACAAGAGGCCCAAGAGGGCCTGTGGACGCTCTACTTGCTAACATATCTCTTATAACATCAATGAAGTGAGTGACTGCCATTTACGTTTTTTTGAAAGTTTCAGGCAAAAAACAGCCTTTTAACTAAATCAAGGGCCATAACTAAAGAATCTGGTAAAGTTTGGTTAAGATCAGATGAAAAATGAAGGCCCTACCGTATTAACGAGGCAAAATATAGCATGTTTAACTAAATCAAGAACTCCTCTGTTACTGGTCCGACTGGTCGAACATAGAGCTAAACAAAAAAATCAAAAAAAAAAAAAAAATTAAAAAAAATATAATTAAAAAAAAAATAATAAAAAAAAAATAATAATTTAAAAAAAAAAAAGAGGCCCAAGAGGGCCTGTGGACGCTCTACTGGCTAAAATGGCTCTTATAACATCATTGAAGTGAGTGACTGCCATTTAAGTTTTTTTCAAAGTTTCGGGCAAAAAACAGCTTTTTAACTAAATCAAGGGCCATAACTAAAGAATCTGGTAAAGTTTGGTAAAAGATCAGATGAAAAATGAAGGCCCAACCGTATTAACGAGGCAACATATAGCATGTTTAACTAAATCAAGAACACCTCTGTTACTGGTCCGACTGGTCGAACATAGAACTAAAAAAAAAAAAAAATTCAAAAAAAAATTAAAAAAAAGAAGAAGATATTTAAAAATAAATAAATAAAAAAAATAAAAATCAAAAAAAATATTTAAAAAAAAATCAAAAAAAAATCAAATAAATAAAAAAAAAAATTCAATCAAAAATAAAAAAAGAATTAAAAAAAAAAATATTAAAAAAAAAATAATTAAAAAAAACCCCCCTATACATGTCTATGTAAAACATGTGACCCTTGGGGCGGGGTCAAATATGACCCGAGGGTTACCATTTGAACAAACTTGGTAAAGGACCATAAACTTATAGCAAATGCAAAATATTAAACCTCTGGCTCTTGCAGTTCCAGAGAAGAAGATTTTTTTCAGTTTTTCACTATACAAGCATTTATGTAAAACTGTGACCCCCGGGGCGGGGCCAGATGTGACCCCAGGGTCCCCATTTGAACAAAATTGGTAAAGGACCATAAGCTTATAGCAACAGCAAAATATTAAACCTCTGGCTCTTGCAGTTTCAGAGAAGAAGATTTTTTAAGTTTTTCCCTATACATGTCTATGTAAAACATGTGACCCTTGGGGCGGGGCCAAATGTGACCCCAGGGTCACCATTTGAACAAACTTGGTAAAGGACCATAAGCTTTTAGCAAATGCAAAATATTAAACCTCTGGCTCTTGCAGTTCCAGAGAAGATTTTTTTTCTTCAGTTTTTCCCTATACAAGCATTTATGTAAAACTGTGATTCCCCGGGGCGGGGCCAGATGTGACCCCAGGGTCCCCATTGAACAAAATAGGTAAAGGACCATAAGCTTATAGCAACAGCAAAATATTAAACCTCTGGCTCTTGCAGTTTCAGAGAAGAAGATTTTTTAAGTTTTTCCCTATACATGTCTATGTAAAACATGTGACCCTTGGGGCGGGACCAAATGTGACCCCAGGGTCACTATTTGAACAAACTTGGTAAAGGACCATAAGCTTATAATAAATGTAACATATCAAACCTCTGACTCTTGTAGTTGGCGAGAAGAAGATTTTAAAAAAAAAATCTTATATAAGTCTATGTAAAACTGTGACCCTCGGGGCGGGGACAAATTTGACCCCCGGGTCACCATTTGAACAAACTTAGTAGAGGACCATAAGCTGATGCTACATGTATTACATGAGAGCTCTGTGCCATGTGGTTCCAGAGAAGAAGATTTTTTTCAGTTTTTCCCTATACAAGCCTATGTAAAACTGTGACACCCGGGGTGGGGCCAAATGTGACCCCTGGGTCACCATTTGAACAAACTTGATAGAGGGCCACAAGCTTATAGCAAATGCAAAATATTAAACCTCTGGCTCTTGCAGTTTCGGAGAAGAAGATTTTTTAAGTTTTTCCCTATACATGTCTATGTAAAACATGTGACCCTTGGGGCGGGGCCAAATGTGACCCCAGGGTCACCATTTGAACAAACTTGGTAAAGGACCATAAGCTTATAGTAAATGCAAAGTATCAAACCTCTGGCTGTTGTAGTTTCCGAGAAGAAGATTTTTTAGAAAAAAATCCTATATAAGTCTATGTAAAACTGTGACCCCCGGGGCGGGGACAAATTTGACCCCAGGGTCACCATTTGAATAAACATAGTAGAGGACCATAAGCTGATGCTACATGTAATACATGAGAGATATGTGCCTTGTGGTTTCAGAGAAGAAGATTTTTTAAAGTTTTTTCCTATATGTCTATATGAAAAACATGCAAAACCTCAATATACAAACTTTGGACCCCCGGGGCACGGCCATTTTTGACCCCGGGGACTTTATTTGAACAAACTTGATAGTCTGGGCGTTGGCGATCATTTTAAAAGAATAACTGTTGAAATCTGTCCAGCGGTTCTGGAGAAGAAGATTTTTTAAGGTTTCGACCATATATGGTAATGGCAGCCATCTTGGATGTAGCGCTGACCTAATTTTAACTAATCTAAAAAGCATTCATCTAAGGATCATCCAGGTGAAGTTTGGTCAAAATTAGCCAAGCGGTTTCTGAGGAGAAGTCGTTTGAAGAAAAGTTAACGGACGACAGACGACAGACAGACGACAGACGGACGACGGACGACGGACAACACACCATCCCATAAGCTCTGGCTAAAAATCAATAAAAAAATAAAAAAAATAAAAAAAAATTAAGAAAAAAAAAAAAAATCAATAAAAATTAAAAAAAAAAAAATCAATAAAAAAAAATAAAATCCCTATACATGTCTATGTAAAACATGTGACCCTTGGGGCGGGGTCAAATATGACCCGAGGGTCACCATTTGAACAAACTTGGTAAAGGACCATAAGCTTATAGCAAACGCAAAATATTAAACCTCTGGCTCTTGCAGATCCAGAGAAGAAGCTTTTTTTCAGTTTTACCCTATACAAGCATTTATGTAAAACTGTGACCCCCTGGGCTGGGCCAGATTTGACCCCAGGGTCCCAATTTGAACACAATTGGTAAAGGACCATAAGCTTATAGCAACAGCAAAATATTAAACTTCTGGCTCTTGCAGTTTCAGAGAAGAAGATTTTTTAAGTTTTTCCCTATACATGTCTATGTAAAACATGTGACCCTTGGGGCGGGGCCAAATGTGACCCCAGGGTCACCATTTGAACAAACTTGGTAAAGGACCATAAGCTTATAATAAATGTAACATATCAAACCTCTGACTCTTGTAGTTTGCGAGAAGAAGATTTTTAAAAAAAAATAATCCTATATAAGTCTATGTAAAACTGTGACCCTCGGGACGGGGACAAATTTGACCCCAGGGTCACCATTTGAACAAAATTAGTAGAGGACCATAAGCTGATGCTACATGTAATACATGAGAGCTCTGTGACATGTGGTTCAGTTTTTCTATATACAAGCCTATGTAAAACTGTGACCCCCGGGGTGGGGCCAAATGTGACCCCTGGGTCACCATTTGAACAAACTTGGTAGAGGACCACAAGCTTATAGTCAATGCAAAATATTATACCTCTGGCTCTTGCAGTTTCAGAGAAGAAGATTTTTTAAGTTTTTCCCTATACGTCTATGTAAAACATGTGACCCTTGTGGCGGGGCCAAAAGTGACCCGAGGATCACCATTAGAACAAACCTTGGGAAGGACCATAAGCTTATGGTGAATGCAAAATATCAAACCTCTGGCTGTTGTAGTTTCCGAGAAGATTTTTTTTAAAAAAATCCTATATAAGTCTAAGTAAAACTGTGAAACCCGGGGCGGGGACAAATTTGACCCCAGGGTCACCATTTGAACAAACTTGGTAGAGGACCATAAGCTGATGCTACATGTAATACATGAGAGCTCTGTGCCTTGTGGTTTCAGAGAAGAAGATTTTTTAAAGTTTTTTCCTATATGTCTATATGAAAAACATGCAAAACCTCAATATACAAACTTTGGACCCCCAGGGCACGGCCATTTTTGACCCCGAGGACTTTATTTGAATAAACTTGATAGTCTAGGCGTTGGTGATCATTTTAAAAGAAAAACTGTTGAAATCTGTCCAGAGGTTCTTGAGAAGAAGATTTTTTAAGGTTTCGACCATATATGGTAATGGCAGCCATCTTGGATGTACTGTAGTGCTGACCTAATTTTAACAAATCTAAAAAGCATTCACCTAAGGATCATCTACGTGAAGTTTGGTCAAAATTAGCCAAGCGGTTTCTGAGGAGAAGTCGTTTGAAGAAAAGTTAACGGACGACAGACAGACAGACGACGGACAACACACCATCCCATAAGCTCTGCTGGCCCTTAGCCAGTAGAGCTAACAAGACTGCCGTGTCCCTTTAATATAAAGATTTAATAATGCTTTACCGGCAACACAATAAATATGACAAACCTAGAATAACGAGAGCTCTGCCTTGTAAATTGGCATTCTGGAGCTGTAGGGTGGTCAGATAACACCCCATACGGAGAGCACGTCCCATGATCGGGATCACACGCTCGTTCATATCACAGTTACGCGCATCTATGTTTGTGAGGCAAGGTGTCTGTGGAATGGAAATAAAAACATCATATCACAGTTACGCGCATCTATGTTTGTGAGGCAAGGTGTCTGTAAAATCACAGTTACGTGCATCTATGTTTGTGAGGCAAGGTGTCTGTGAAATGGAAACAAAAACATTATATCACAGTTACGCGCATCTATGTTTGTGAGGCAACGTGTCTGTGGAATGGAAACAAAAACATCATATCACAGTTACGCGCATCTATGTTTGTGAGGCAAGGTGTCTATGGAATGGAAACAAAAACATCATATCACAGTTACGCGCATCTATGTTTGTGAGGCAAGGTGTCTGTGGAATGGAAACAAAAACATCATATCACAGTTACGCGCATATATGTTTGTGAGGCAAGGTGTCTGTGGAATGGAAACAAAAACATCATATCACAGTTACGCGCGTCTATGTTTGTGAGGCAAGGTGTTTGTGGAATGGAAACAAAAACATCATATCACAGTTACGCGCATCTATGTTTGTGAGGCAAGGTGTCTGTGAAATGGAAACAAGAAACATTTAATATTGTATAAATATTTTGATAATAGTTTAAACGATAACCATACATTTTTAATGTAAAAATACTATACCGAAAAAGTTTTTTATTAGATATTAGGAGGCAGGGCTTTTTTTTGGCTGTTTTAATAGCCGTTATTGGGTCATATTCCCAATGACTAAACATATTTTTTTACCCCCAATTTTGAGAAGAAAATTCCCAATTGAAAGAAGAAAAAGAAAGAACACTGAAATTTAGCAAAAATGTGACAAGTATTGAATATGAAATGCTTTTAAATGCCTCTGTTGATCTTCTTGTACTGTAAACAGTATGAACGATACAATTATGAAATAAATGTTTGACTGTTGTGTTTCCCAATTTTATGAAAAATCGCGCAAAAATTCCCAATTTTGAGGGTTTGGGTTATGTTCTCAAAATGTAGAAAAAAAGCACTTGGAGGAAATATTTATAACCAATTCTCAGATTCATTCAAACTTTAACATAGCAACTTTTCAAAGAAATTTACTTTTATACATGTAAATAAGCAATTGAGAAATAACAATATCATATCAAAATCGTTACATTTGTTTAGATAGCACTTGCAGGAAATCAACCAATTCAATCTCCTCAAAAATTATGGTAAAAATAGTTTTATATCCAGTTACTTTTTTAAAAATATGAAAATCTTTATGGGCCTATATTGAAAACAGTAGATCACATACCTTCCTGACAAGTCTAGAACAGGACTGCCAACCTCGCGGCCCTATACCTTTATTGAAGGAAATGTTGAGTTTACACGCCGACTCGTAATACTCCACCATCTCAAACAAGGCCACTGCCATCTTCAAATAATCACACAATCATATCATTATTATAGCATGCTAAACAATGAATGTCAGAGATGGTTTCCCATTGACCCCTAATACTTCTTTAAAAAGAGAAAATAAATTCCATCGAATGTGATTTGTATATAAGCTGTGACGACAGTTTTGTAATCAATGCAAAATACTAAATGTTGTACTTTATGGACAATTGTCTACATATAGATATAAGAAACATCATCCCAGTCTTTGTTCCCTGTTAGGTAACCCGTCACAGCGCTCTCGGAAATGATTTGACATCAATATCTACGATGAACTTTTATTAACACAAAACATGGCATCACGCGCTAGTGGTCATGTTTGTTTGATTTGCACTCAGCCTGAGGTTGTTGAAGATTAAATTCTTAATATTTCCGACTTAAAACCAGGGTTTCCGCATTCGATCAAATCAACCAAAAAGTCCACATTAACATGTAATAGACATTTGATTGTGCGTAAAACAGGCAGAGAATACAAATCGTAGTACTGTTCACAAACTTAAAAGCAATTTCTGCATATTCCACGATGAAATGAAAGTACACACACCTCATCATCCAGGTGGGTGGCCTCAAAATCAACACATCGAAAGCGGACATGCCTGAATATCTCCTCCAGACTCTCACACTGCTTCATGTCCAAACGCTCTCCTGCACATACAAGAATTATAATACAAGAATTAAAATTATAAAAGAGTAATAATAATTGATGCTCGCTTTTGTTTGTATGGTGTTTTACGTCATTTTCAACACATGTAAGGTTATATATGACGGTAGATTTTTTGTTATGGAGGCCATCTATAAGAATCGACACTTCCTCACTTACAAGTCGAGCTCCAAGTGGGATTCGAACCTGCAGCGGTGAGAGGCGAAGGTTTACAACGCAACGTTGTTAACCATTCGGCCATTGACTCCGAGACGATATTATACAAGAAGAATAATTATTGTTGATCACTTGCACATGCAAGAATTATAATTAGGCCAATAAAATAGAATGTGTGTTTCTGGATACCTGACCGACCCGATTTTTAGGCGATTTTCGGCAACACTAAATTCCCTTTCCCCCACTTTTTTCGGTAATAAGTATGAAAGTAAGAGGGCCGAATCATCATACTCAGAAAGGGACGCAACTCTGGTAACCAAAGTTAATTCCGTTTCGGAGACACTTTCAGCTCTGTTTGTATAATCATCAATACAATGCATTCGAAAAGGTTTTTACTGACCTACCATCCCTATTTACCCACTCCCACCCCACAATGTAACCTGAACCACACATTATTTTATTTGGCAATAATGATGTTCAACTGCACATACAAGAATTATAATAACGGATGTTCAACTACACATACAAGAATTATTATAACGTATGTTCAACTGCACATACAAGAATTATAATAACGGATGTTCATGTTCAACTGCACATACAAGAATTATTATAACGGATGTTCATGTTCAACTGCACATACAAGAATTATTATAACGGATGTTCAACTGCACATACAAGAATTATTATAACTAATGTTCAACTGCAGTGCACATATGAAAATTATAATTATTGAAGCATACATAAAACAATTTATTTATAATCACTCATCTTCACAAATTATATTTACTGATGTCCACTTGCAGATACAAATATTAAAATTATTGTGACAAACCTGCACATATAAGAATTAGAATTATTGACCCCAGTGATATTGTTACCTGCGTGTCCTGCATATACGATGCATAACATTTGCTAGGGACTCATAAATAAAACATATATGCATCCTAGGATGCATAGAAATCCCATTGGGGATTTCCATAGTTCTATAATTTATAATGGCGTGCACATGATTTCTTTATCTCTGTTTCTATATAAAATGTTGGGGTATATCTCCCAGCAACAGAAAGCCAGCCTGACAAATCATAACCAACGTTGCACAAGTTCGCTTATTCTGATTTGTTCTTTCGGCCTGTTTTGTCAAGACATCGACAAATGCCGAGTGTTTAAAGAGCTAATATATAATTCTATATATAGATATAATTCCACAAAAGAAAACATGATACAATCACTCACCTCCATAAATAAAAGTTGAAATTATTGCTACAAAAATGCCCACTTGTGATAACGATTTACCTAGATGGATAATAGCTTTACTATTTACATTTTTTTCTTCTTCGAGTAACAGCAACAAAACTTGAGGCATGAGTGTAAATCCTAGTTACGCTAAAGTTACTGTAAGGACATTAAGAAATATACATCTGCAGACATGTACTTCTGCTTTTCAAGTTATACAAGTTACAACCAAACGGTTAGATTTCTTACCTTTTAAGCTCAGAATTTCATATCTCTCACCAACATTTTCTATACACTGAAATCAAAGCAATAAACAGATATTTAATGCACTGAATAAAAGTTAGGTTGAATAATAAACTTACATTCAAATTCAAAGATTGAACAAAGATTAGATACATTTTCTCAAAGAGACAGAAAAAAAATATATGTATAGCATGGGCATCTCAACAGTTTCTAAGTCAGTACTCACACTGTCGCATTACAGACATTACCGGCATTTGTGATTATTTTATCTTGATGTCGATCATTTCAAAGAATGTCGAGCAAAAAAAAACTTTTGAGAAAAAAAGATGTTTCGGCATTGGGAATATGACCAAATTACAGCTATAAAAACAGCCAAAAAAACCCCACTAATATCCCAACTTTTGACCCCCGGGGCACAGCCATTTTTGACCCTGGAGACTTTATTCCAAACACTAGTACAGGGGTTGGTAAATGATAAAGAAAAACTATCAAAATCTGGCCTTGAAATCACCAACCATTCTTGAGAATATTCTTAGACTTGAGCTCAAGTATGGAAATTTCAATCACAAATGTTTCTATAAGTTTACAGAATCAACATTTATAACAAGCTGCTATGTATAACGATGATGCATACTAATAAATAGCAACTTCTTACGATTGTTTATCTTTGAAGGTCATGGAAATATTTGTGAACGAATTTTCAGTACTTGAGCTCAAGTCTAAGAATAGTCTAAAGAATGGTTGGTGAATTCCAGACCAGTTCTATGGTTCGTGAGAAGATTTTTTAAGGTTTCAATCTTTTATGACCATCTTGAATGTTGCATGACCTAATTTTAACAAATCTGAAAAGCATTGACGTAGAGATCATACATATGAAGCTTGGTCAAAACTGACCATGCGGTTACTGAGGAGATGTCGTTTGAAGCAAATGTTGATGGACGGACGACGGACAAAAAGCCTTTGGCTCAGGTGAGCTAAAAAGCATATCAAGTCAAAAGTAGGTCTAGGTTGGTCATATGTAATCCATCATCGATATCTGTGTATGTATGTTAAGGCCTTTTTTATTTGACTGTTCGTTTGACAAACCCTCCTACAATAAAACGTAATTAGGAATTTTTCCAAAGGGAAGTTTTCCTTTTTAATTGTACCTCCTCCCAGATTTAAATCAAACACTTCATTTCTTTTCCTTTCCATCAAAAAAATAAAAGTATATTTTTTATTATTTTTTTTAAATTCCCCCCCTCCTCCTATGGCACTTGTTTCAATGGTTTGTAAAATGAATAAGGCCTATAGAAGGTAAGGCGACAAATGACTGACACATGTAGATGATGTTAAATAAATAAGTTGTGATGTTCGAGGTCAGACGGACGGACAGACAGGTGAAACACTTGTCCCTGTCCACATTTTACTATAAACAAGAAATCCGCGGATTCACATGCCTAACGGAAGCGGGACTTATAAATAAAAGATAAATGCTTCTTAAATAAAACTTTGTAAACATTTTAATAACTAAAAACAATGAGGTTAACATTTTGCTGATACATGACATGTAATGCATTTGTTTTAAAATGCCATTCTATATGTATAAAAAAAAGAAAAGAAAAAAGAAACAGCCCAAAAAAGTAGGTCAAGGTCATAAATGAAATCCATGTGTCCAAAAAGATGCACCACCCAAGACACAACTATGTCAAAATAGAATGTTTTGTCTTCCAAAGATTAAGCTATAAACTAGATTTAAAGCATCTAGTGCATAATTATAGTTCATGAGAAAGTGATGTAAACGTAATAATTAAAGTTATCTGCTCTTTGCTTGGAGGTGAAGGTCACATCCACATTTTCTTTTTGACACGCTGCGATGTACTACCCAAGATACAACTATAAGCAAAGATTGAGAGGTCTAGTGCATAAAGTTTTTGAGAAAGTGACCTAAATAAAAAAGTAGAATGTAAAAATGATTAAGTTATCTGCCACACGCTTTGAGGGTCAAGGTCACATCCACATTTGCTTTGTCACGTTGCAATGTATCACCCAAGATACAACTATATTAAAGCGTAGTTTGAAAGGGTCTAGTGCATAAAGGTTGTGAGAAAGTGACCTAAATGCAAAAGTTGACATTTTATACATGTATATAGGCAGAAAATTAGTGCTGCTCTGTGGCTTGGTTGCAATGTATTGTGAATCAGAGATAACCGAATTAACCAAAACAGTTTCATTTATTTTGTCAATGTCTGACAATGCCAATTAGGAATATTGGTCTCAAATATGGAGATTTGGGCCAGTAATAGGGAGATTCTGATATATTTTCTCATAATGCATGTTTGAAAAAAAATACCAAAAAAATTATGTAAATTTTACTTGGCGAGCTTCTAAAAAATTGTTTTATTATTATGCAGTAAAGCTCACATGAAACCCACACTTTATTCTTTCAAGTCGTGTGAGGAATTTAGAAATCACGGAGTTCGATAACAAAACTACTCAGAGTGGAAATATTAATCTATGCAAAAAATGACAGCCGTACTCACGCCACTGTACTGCATATGGAAACTCGAGGAGTTGCGATATATACTTTGTGTATCTTTACCTATGTTGAAGACATTTTTGTCCCTTAATGTTCAGTAAGTTTAGAGAGAAATGTTAAATTTTCTATTTTTGGATGTTGGGAACTGGAATACAATATTTCCAGGATATTGTCCTGGTCCACGATGCGGTTTATACGGTGGTTTTTGTTATCGGTTTTAGGGCGACCAAACATTTCCATTCAAGTAGTAATGCTGGATATTATAATGTACCGTCAGATCGTAAATGTAACGGACTTTACTAGTCTGCTATTTATTTTTTAATACATCAAGAGGTCAATGACCTTGAAGCTCTACTGATAGGTTTTGATTGCTAAATCAGCATTCCTGTGAAGTTTCATGATGGCAGCCATGTTTCATGTCGAATCAAAATAATTTTCAATAAGTACCAACATCATGTCATGCTGATCATTTTACAGAAAGTCCAATATTACTTATAGTTTTCAAGAAGTAGTTGCTACAAACTTATTTTTTAAATCTATTTTTAGCTGTGGCAGCCATCTTGAATTTCCAGCCGACCTTAAATTTTGCTAGGATCAACTAGACATCAAGAGCAATATTCCTGTGAAGTTTCATGAAAATCCGTCAAGTAGTTTCAGAGAAGTAGTCGCTAAAAGATTTTACTATATAACTATGTAAACAAAGATGGACACTGGCAGGCATGTTTAACGTCGAATCAAAATGATTTTCGACAAGGACCAACATCATGTCATGTTGATCATTTTAGAAGAGGACCCATATTAATATCACTTATAGTTTTCAAGAAGTTGTCGCTACAAACTTGTTTTTTTCAAAATATACTTTGAGCTTTGGCGGCCATCTAGAAATTCACATCAACGTTAATTTTTTGCTAGGATCAACTAGACATCATGCGCAACATTTCTGTTATGTGACATCATGAAAATCCATCCAGAAGTTTCAGAGGAGTAGTTGCTACAAAAATAGTCTACAAACAGACAGATGATCAGTAGAGCTATAAATAAAAAATCCTGGGTCATTAACCTGCTGTGAATGCCACCTTGTAAAATGCACCACATCCTCGATCTGGCAAACAAAGCCAAGGCCTGGATTACGGATTTGTATGTCGTTGAAAATGGACAACAATTATCAACAAAAACTTGTGATTAACTGCAATAAATGTTTGAAATAAATACCGTTATTACGGATCTGTGTTGAAATTTACTTGTTATATATATCAACCATACAAACTTTGTACAGAAAATATGCACTTGGCATCATTTTATTTTCTTCACTTTTTTGATGAGTTATTGTATAAATTTCAAGCTCGCTGAAAACTGAAAAATTGTCGGAATAATTCAGATTTGTTTATAATTTCAATAATAAATCATCACAGACGCAGCACACTCTTGTTAACTGGATTCTACTTGGAGTAACTTGAAGTGTTTGACCACTCGACAATGGCGTACTTCCGCGAAATGGAGTCCAAACACCGATCCACACGCACATTCTCGCTGCCCCCAAACTCAACGATTCAAGTGAAGTGTGGGTTTCGCAAGAGCTGTACTATACATGCATATCCTAATAAAATCTTAAAAAAGCTTGTTTGTCGCGCTGTAATTAGACATTAAATAAAGTATATGCTCATGACTTTTTACTGTTATTATTGACAAGGGTTGAAAACAATTATCTATCAATCAAAGTTTGTGTATTAAAACTGTTAAAGGGCCGCAACTCCACCAAAAATCATTCAACCAGAACAAGACAAGGATATACACAACTAGGCTTGTTACTGATCTTCCTTGCCAAGTTTCAATGAAATCCGGCCAGGGGTTCAGGAGAACTAGTCCGGACAAAGATTTTGTATTAAAACATTTAATGGCTATAACTCTGCCAAAACATTTTCAACTGCAACACGGTGATGATATGCACAAATAAGCTTGGTATCGATCATCCCTGAAAAGGTTCACTGAAATCCGGCCATGTGTTCAGGAGAACTAGTCCAGACAAAACTTGTGTATTTAAACCTTTAAAGGGACATAACTCAACCAAAAATT
This sequence comes from Cyrtodaria siliqua, assembly GCA_037043455.1. Taxonomy (NCBI): domain Eukaryota; kingdom Metazoa; phylum Mollusca; class Bivalvia; order Adapedonta; family Hiatellidae; genus Cyrtodaria; species Cyrtodaria siliqua. Next base: position 27,986 of record JAWPHD010016724.1, read on the forward strand.
ATTCAACCGCAACACGGCGACAATATGCTCAACTAGACCTGGTACTGATCATTCAAAAAAATCCGGCCAGGGGTTCCAGAGGATTAGTTCAGACAATGTTTGTGTATTAAAACGTTTAATGGGCCATTACTCTGCCAAATCATTCAACCAGAACATAGTGACAATATGTATAACTAGCCTTGGTACTGATAATTTCGCTGAAATCCGGCCAAATGAAGGTCCTATTGTCTTAACGAGGCAAAATACAGCATCTTTGAATTAATTCAAGGGCCATAACTCTGGTGTTACTAATCCAATTTGATTGGTTTTCAAATTTGTCCAAGATTTCATTGCTGATAGTAACAACCTGGTAAAGTTTGGTAAAGATCGGATGAAAAATAAAGCCCTATTGTCTTAACAAGGCAAAAAAAGCATTTTTAACTGAATCAAGGGCCATAACTCCGCTATTAGTGGTCCGATCTAGCTGGTTTTCGAACTTGTTCGAGCTTTCATCAATATTACAGTTTGGTAAAGATCCGACGAAAAATGAAGGCCCTATCGTCTCAACGAGGCAAAATACAGTATTTTTAACTAAATCATTTTAACTAACTCAAGGGCCATAACTCTGGTGTTACTGACCCGATTTGGCTGGATTTCAGACTTGTCCGTTTGATAAGAAAGATATTAGTAATCCGGTAAAGTTTAATAAATATCAGATGAAAAACAAATGTCCTATCCCCTTGAGGCAAAATATAGCATTTGTAACTAACTCCAGGGCCATAACTTCGCTGTTACTAGTCCGATGTGGAAATTGTCCGAGCTTTCATTGATATTAACTATCTGTTAAAGTTTGGTAAATATCGGATGAAAAATGAAGGCCCTTTCTTCTTCAAGAGGCAAAATATAAATTTTTAACTAAATCAAGTGACATAAAGCTTTTACTGGTCCGATCTGGCTGGTTTTCAAACTCGTCCAAGTTTTCATTTATATCAACAATCGTGTAAAGTTTGAAAAAGATCGGATGAAAAATGAAGGCCCTATCGTGTTAACAATTGAATTGAATTGGATTTTATAGTCGCACCAACAGCTAAGGTCATATGGCGACTTTCCAGCTTCGACTGGTGGAGGAAGACCCCAGGTGCCCCTTCGGGCAATTTTCGTGCACGGGCGGGCACCTGGGTAGAACCACCGACGTTCCGCAAGCCAGCTGGATAGCTTCCTCACATAAAGATTCCTAGGCCCCTGAGGGATCGAACCTACAGCGGTGAGGGGCAAATGATTGCAAGTCAGAGACTCTAACCACTCGGCCACAGACGCCCCCCCTCGTGTTAACAAGGCCAAATTTATAGCATATTTAAGAAAATCAATGGCCATAACTCCGGTTCAGATGGTCCGAACAGGCTTGTTTTCAAACTCGTCCAAGCTTTCACTGATATCAACAATCTGGTATAGTTTGGATGAAAAATGAATGCCCTATCGTGTTGAGGAAAAAGTTAACGGACGACAGACAAATCGCCATATCAAAAGCTCTGCAGAGCTAAAAATGTTCACCATTTGTTGAAATTCTGCAACAAATATGCAAATAGTTTTTTTTATTGTTTCCTTGTATAATACGCACCCCAGTTTCGGAAACTTATTATACTAGTCTATATTTGTCAATGTAAATATGTGAAATTACCTGTAACTGCATCAGAAGTTTATTTAATGGCTTGGTCCCATGTTTTTCACAGCTTTGTTTGTAAGCTTTCAGTAAATCTTCTGTTCTCCATTGAGGCACTAAAAGGTACAGGATATATGCAAGCATATTATCAAACTACATGTATAATATATATACAAAATCATCTATTTGCTGCACTACGATTTGGGTCAGTACTACAATACGGTCGAGGCATATCATATTATTTCCTTATAGATCAAAGTTTTCTTAAAATCAGTTGAACATGTATCATACATGTACGTGTTCGAAACCAACCTCTGTTTAGTTCTACTTGGATGAATGCAAGAAATAACGATGACATCTAAAAGGGAAGTATTTACAATGTACTTAACAAACAAAATGATCTTGCCATTTGAAAGGAAGTATTTACTGTGCACTTAAAACAATATTTAGGATATCCGAGTGCTGAATCGAATTTACTTCCTGTTTAAGCTGTACTAGGTAGTGATGCCGTATATAAGTTTGCAAATTACATAATTAAAAAGTCATGTTTTATCTTTGCGATTCTTTTTGGAGGCCGCTTTCTGTATGGGAGATATTATATTCAGAATAATTTACAATCTAGACATTTTCGCTTCTTAAAGAGGCTCTACCTATATCTTTTTGTCCACCAATTGATATAAACTTTACTTAATTATAAAGAGGACTATGAAAAAGGTAAATGGCAATAATTTCACCCAATGTAATATGCGTTTTGCTGGGGGAAAACAGGATTGAAAAGATCGGATTTTTGAAATTGTATTCGTAATTGTTTTAGACAAGCCGATTGCAGAGATTTTCCGATCTTATTCGTTTACAATCGGAACTACCTCGTCTGATTAGTGAAGAGTTCCGATCGATTTGTTTGCTATCGGAACTGCGACGAATAGTTTGTATGCGACGAATAGTTTGTAATCGCATTGCGCATGTCCGAGAAAATCGTAAAAACTCGTAGTTCTCACGCAGGAATAAACGGCTGGGCAGCATTTTATTCAAGATATTGTTTTGATCATAATTAATAATTTCCAGAACTGGAATACGAACCATGTTTCTTCTTAGAATACTCATAAAATAGCTTTGTATACATATAAATGCAGTAATATTTTACATTAAAAATCACGTAGATATAGGTAGTGCCTCTTTCAGCAATATTTGCACAGGTCTTATTTAATATAAATTTATTTAACGGGAGCAATTTGGAATCAGAATAACTGGTATATGTACCATCTTTCCATGGATTCGGTGGCTCCAAATATCCCTGAACCAAACTTTGGTCAGGAAAGCAAACATTTCTTTTTACTTTCTTTGCAACACCTGCATTCGATTCTCCATTTGGAATTTGCATGGCATTTGGATCATTACATTCATCTTTGATAATTGTATCATCTGGCTGATGAACTTCTGAAGGAGCAATGTCTATGTTATCAACAAGTGGTTTGTTTACTTCCTGTTCTGCTGCTGATGATGGGGAGTTTTCAAAACCTGGATTTTGGCCGATTTCTAACAAATCGTTTGGCCCATCTGTTGGGCATGTCACAGATGAGGCAATTTCCTCTTCCATTTTAGAAAAGGTTATTGTGTCTCATTATTTATAATGATAAGAAAGAAAAGCATCTCTAAGGTGATAAAATATGCATAAAATCTCAATGTTTATGACACTGCCACTCATCAGCTTCCATATTTTATATTTTACGCATGCGTAATAGGAACTTCATGGTGAAAAAGAAACACGTTATTTGATTGGTTAAACACTTTATCGTATCTAATCAGAGAAGTTCTTTTAGAGCCTTTTAGGCAATGTTTGGCGGAAATTTACAAATGAACGGAAGTGAAACCAACAAATGAAAACAAACCGATAAATAGCTGAATATTCTCTTAAAATACAGGTTTGTTATTAATTTATAAGTTGTTTTTATTAGTATCCATAGCGTTACATAAGAAATAGTCTGTTGCATAGAAGTAATGTTAACTAGCTGTAGAATCGAATCGAACTCAGTTGTTAGCTGTGGGTGGGGAACTTTTTTTGTTATAATCTAAATGTAACTCCTATGAAATTATTGGAAGTAAACCAAGGCAAGGAGGAAAATGGCAGCCGGTATGGGACTCGAACTCTCGACCCCTTTCTTACAGGGTGAGTGATCTACCAACTGAGCTAACCAGGCCACCATGTACCCAATAAAACCACACACGAGGAAAAGTGAGTGGTCTGCCTGCACCTAAAAAAATCGACCATCATATATGACTTCAAAGGGGTTGAATGCACTATTTTCAAACACGATTTATTTAAAAGGGCTCTGAAAGACTTGAAAAAAGCTGAAAGAATTATCAAAATGGCGTGACCAATAAAGGAGATATGACCTATTGAAAATTTGCAAAGAAACATAAATGGAAGAGGCCGTCTTTGAACGATGACGTCATCGCGCCTTTTTACCATATATGGAATATTGACAAAATGTCTTTTAAAGCAAAGAAAATCACTGTATATGAAAAATAAGCATACAATTTATATATTTTACATATGTATATCTATTTTTAATCAATTTGCAGTGATTTTCTTGCTTTTAAGGACATTTTGTCAATATGCCATATATGGTAAAAAGGCGCGATGACGTCATCGTTCAAAGATGGCCGCCTCCATTGATGTTAATTGCAAATTTTCAATAGGTCACATCTCCTTTATTTTTTATGATATTTCGGTAATTCTTTCAGCTTTTTTCAAGTTTTTGAGAGCCTTTTTAAATAAATCGTGTTTGAAAATAGTGCATCAACCCCTTTAAATGTGTAGAAAATGATGTAAAACATCTTACACAAATAAACAAACAAAAAATGTTTAAGACTAAGAGCTAACCCAGCTCTTCTGATCTGCCAGACCTCCAGTGCCACTATCCCGTATTCACCGAATTATCCTCATCGCCAGTGAAATAAACCTGGGAAAACTGAAAGGGATCGGTCTCGATCGGAAGTGTTCCAAACACTTGTCGTTCACTAAACACCTGCTTCACTGTGCATGTCGCTTTGGGAAAAAGAATGTTCCTCCATAATCATGTTCATTTTTGTATGTGGGTAAACTTTATTTTTTCACTTTACAGTCTTCGAATTTAGCCACTGGTCCGATGCCAGAGGCCAGCAAAATATACGTCGGGCCTGTAAAAATCATCAGCTGGCGGGCCAGTACAAATTTTCGCCGTTATGACAGAGCTCTAGATAAGCTGCGTATCTGCGTAAATTACGCAAATAAATGAGCCAAAAAACGCGAAAGATTTTTTCTTTCTATGCGTACTTAAAACGTAAAAAAAAATAAGAAAAACACAATTTATTTCAATGCGTATCGAAACGTAAATAAACCGCGTTTCGCAATCTCCATCTTCTGAATTAAATGGTTTGTTTGATTGTCGAATTGTTCTGTTCCGTACTCGTCACAAGTTTGTAGAATATGTTCCTAATACTGTATGATGCAAGACTCGATTAAAACATATTGAGAACGAGTCTAAGTTTGACTAAAACATTTCGAAGACGGGTTTCGGGTTATGTTTACTTTATAAAACGTGTTAAACTGAGGTATCGTTATTAGACCATATCAAATTAATTCCCAGTTTATCATCCCCGCCCGCCCCGAATATTTTATGCCGCCCCGACAATTTTTATTTTGAAAAAAAAAATAATGTCCAGATTGTGGTGTATTGTTCTGAATGTGAAAAACCAAGAGTCCTATATTGTAAACATGTGGTGAAAGGAAAGAAAAGAACTGATTTGCTTCAAATCTTAGCTGACCTACAATATACATGTGGTTCTGTTATTCAAGATGTTGAAACAGAGGACAATCATATTTTACATTCGGTATTTGTTAGATAAAATGTAACTTGTGACATGTCAGTGGAACTACTATATTTTTCTGCTGGCTTCGAATCTGTATGTTATTACTGTGGTTCGTCAGATGACCTTGTAGAACCAGATGATAAATATCCCGTATGTGAGTTGTGCCTATCTGGCAAACAGTCATTCGTATATAAAAGGGGAACTGTTTCAAACAAGAAGAAGTAAGTTATATTGAGAACTTCAACTTTTAAAACTCACATACATGGTAGTTTATATCATTATAAATACAGATGTATGCTATAGCAGTGGCCTAATAAAAAAACATGTGTGTTTCCGGTTTCCCGACCGACCCTATTTTATCACCGCCGACCCTAAATATTTTTGGCGGAAAAAACAACAAAAAAACAAAAAGAATTTAAAAAAAAATTACAATAATTATCGGTAGTTGAAGAAAAAGAAAAGCAAATACAAAAAAACTAAGGGTATAAATATTGATAAAAAAAATTGAATGGGTTAAAAAATCCAAATATAAAAAAATGATGGGTAAAAAACCCAAATAGCAAAAACCTTATCTGGAGCTCTGTTATGAGGTCGGAGCTCAAAAAACAAACATTTCAAGCAGTCCGGTACACAATTAGCAAGTTGTTTCAGGGTTCCACACTAACTTGTTTAAACGGGTAGTCCGGAGGACTAGTGACTTTAAATATCTAGTAGTCCTCCTGAGAACTAGATGGTCCTTCCAAAAAACGGTGTATTTAGCAACAAAAAACAGGTGTTTAACAGGAGACAAACTTGTGAAAGTGAACAGTGCCAAAAACCATTTTCGTCTTGAAAATACCAACTAAAATTGAAATTTTATTTTATTTTTTTTCGGGTTTCTCCCCAGGCAGACTTTCAGCAGATTTAGATGCATTTTCAACCCTAACCAACTTGACACATGTTGATCGAATGCAATATTATTCTGGTCTTCGTTTAATTTTTATTGAAAAATTATTAAATCTATAAAAACTTCTAGTTCGAAAGATCAACTGCAGGCATTGTTATATGTCCTCCTCTGTAAAAATAAGTTTTGTTTTTCTTATAAGAAAAGAAATGAAAAAAAATATAACTTAAGATTTAGGGGCAAAACACACACATTTGCAAATAATGATGAAAAAAATATAAACTTTGACCAAAAGATATCTTTATATGATATATGTGATAATACAGCAACAATAACTATTCATTTTTTGTCTCATACAATATGAATAAAATGCTTATTTTGGTAAATTTATAAAATCATCGGTAACATGCTAGCAAACTGTCCTATAATTTGTCAATTTCTTAACTTGAAATTTCGATAAAATTCGAACTTTTAATTCAACATTTATATTTTTGACTTAAAATATAACATACGATCATATTTAAATTTCAAACACAGTTTTAAACAATTACGATATGCATTTAGTGACATTATTTGGTTTAAGGTAAAACTCTACAGCAATAAAAACATATAGGTTTAAAATTGGAAACTAGTGGGTACCTAATTCAAAATGTAATTTAAAGCGAACCGTGTGAACTTGGAGATCATTTTTAAATGCATATGTTCTAAATAACAGTTTCACAACCTTAAATCACGCATTTTTTTATGATAACCATTTCCGCTGAAAATAACATCTTAAAGGGACACACGGCAATCTTGATTTTTTAAAAACTCACGGCGTCCCGTTAGTTTTTCTCTTAACTTGAATTTGTTCAAACTTGAATTTGTTCAATCATTAATATTAATTGTTAGAATATTTCAATGCAAATTGTCTTTGCATATTATTGACTTTTGATAATATTGCACCAGTAATATATCTAAAAAATGTGTAGAATAATGAAGGAAACAAAATTCTCATTTTTTTTATTTAATTCTATGCAAACAGTTTTAAAGTCAAAATGATACATGATTAATAAAATTTATAAATAATTCCAATGCCTGATATAAAACGCAAGATTGCCATGTGTCCCTTTAAACAAAAAGTGAGGCCTCTATAGCCCAGTGGTAGAGGGCTGGGCCCACAAGCGGAAGATCGTGGGTTCAAACCCCGGCAGATGCTGGTCTCCCCATTTCATTAAATCATTGCTTATCATTCATCACCATTTCGGCAAAAATCCACCTTCTCAGCCCTCAAATTTGCTTCATGAGTAGTTAGTAGCTCACTGTTGTCTTGTGACGATGTTAGGCTGACGTTCACCGAATAGGGATAGGGAAGCTGTAGACAGAAAATCATTAGTTATTCCAGGGCCTTCCTTTGACCGTTTTTGGGGCCGAAATTCGGCCCCATTCCCCTCCCCTAAAAGTATATATTTTTCCCCGTTTTCCTGTGAAAAATTCCCCTTAAAAAAAAACTCCTATACAGGAAAAAACAGCATACTTTTTGTAATTTGGAATGGTACATTCTTGGTGCCACTTAAATAATAAAAAAGATGGATATATAATTGATGCAAATTTTGTAGCAAAAAAATCCTCTTTCCTTTAAAATCGACGCAAAATTCCCCACTCTCACGGCTCGGGCCCCATTCCCCCAATACAGAAAGACGGCCATGTATTCGTATAGTGCGTCTAAAGTATTCAATGGCCAGTAGCCTAGTAGTGGCATAGTAGCTTGAATGGAGTAACATAGAGTACTGTGGGGAGGCTGTTTCACAGCAATAGACAATAACATGACATATCAGCAATGTCCCAGAAACAGTGCAATCAAAAAGGAAAAAAAGAGAAAGATCAGGTGAACTGCGGTTGAACAGCGAGAGTCGTCGTAGAAACGGAATATACAGCGAGGCTCCAGCAGAAAGTAGTTCAAAACAGATCACCATCCAGTAGGAGGGACAAAAGCAGAGCTGGCGGAAGACTGAGTGAGAGAAAGCAAAAGAAAGGAGCAGATAAAAGTGCTTGAGAAGGTGGGCCAAAAAAAACTTTCTTAAACAAAAGTGTTAAGTTATAAGTTGAACACCTCTAGTATTTGGGCCAATAAAATACATACAGGTATGCTGTAATGTAAATTTTATTCGGGCCAGCAACATTTCAGCCGGGCCAACAATATTTTGAAGTTCACTGGCGGTGGGCCAGTGGTTTGAAAAGTTTTTCTTGAAGACTGACTTTAATCTAGTCAACATTTTTAGACGTCATTCAGCAGTTTTTTTCACATTTAATCTTATCATTGTGATATTTTATTTTTTTGTCCCGCCTTTTCGAAGAAAAATGCGGTACAAATCACTTTGTCGTCCATCTCCGTCCATCAGTCCGTCTGTCCATTCGTCTGTACCATTGTGTCTGGTAAATAACTGACATTTATGGACGGATTTTCAAATAACTTGGCACAAGTACTCACCACAACAAGAGGATGTGTCGCAGGCAAAATCCAGGTCTGTGGCTCCAAGGTCAAGGTCACACTTCAGGTCAAAGTTAAAAAAGAAGTACTTTCGTGTCCGTATGTCATGTCTGGTAAATATCTCGGACATTCATGGACAGATTTTCAAATATTGAACTTGCACAAGTGGTTAGTACAACAAGACGACGTGTCGCGCACAAAATCCAGGTCTGTGGCTCCAAAGTCAATTTCAGACTTAGAGGTTAAAGGTCAAAAAGAAAACTTTCGGTTCCATATTTCGTGTCCGGTAAATAACTGACATTCGTGGTGGGATTTTCAAATAACCTGCCACAGTACTGTATTCACCACAACAAGATCAAGTGTCGCGCGCAAAATCCAGGTCAGTACTTCAAGGTCAAGGTCACAGAGGTCAGATGATGCTTTTAAATATGACCCTGTATTTGAGTGAAGTCATATTAGTTGTGTCCGTTGTATAACTTTGTCATCGGTTGCGGGATTTTCATATAACCTGGTAGAAATGTTCACAATTATAAGATGTGTAGCTCGCAAAACGCAGGTCTTGTGGAAATACAGACAAATAGTTTGGGGGCATTTGATTTGCCACTTACAGCAGTGTATTAGCCAGTCAACCGTTCAGCCGTTTTTGAAAAAATCGCAGCCAATATATGGGTGGGGTAAAAAAAAAGTGTTTTTTTTTTTGCTAAACAAAACTTCCCAAACTCTTACTTTCTCAATATTGTTATGTTTTATATACATTTATAGAAGAAAGATGATCTAAAATGCATCTTTTGCACCTTTATCTGTGAAAATAAATTACCCTACAGGCACCCACTTGTCGGCAAATTGGCGCGTTACGCATGTTAGCAAATTATTTGGCACACCCAGTTCTTGAATTTCTGCCTAATACACTGACTAATTCATACTGCAACCTCTACTGAGGGAGAGAAATGCCTACTATTCAAGCTGCGTAGATGAACTATTGTAAAATATCAGTTTACCGACTATCTTTTTAATATAAGTAAAACTATTCAATTCGTAACCAGTCATATAATTTGACATGTCTGGTTTTAAATTAACAGAGCGACGTTAATAATGCATATCTTTTAGTGCATTTTGAAAGCCCCATTTTGAAAAGACCTGTGTGCAAGAAATTATATTGCTCTCGGAATAATGACACCGGTTAAATATCCACAAAAGCAAACACTTGTCACTTTAACGAGATTATATCATATCATAAATTAGTTTCAGTTCCCAAAATAATGAATGTGACTGAAATATTTGGCAAGTAGTTAAGGCCAAAAAAAACAAAAAAACTGTGTTTCCTGTGGCCTGACCGACCCTATTTTTAAGGGGCTGACCCTAAAACTTTTTATGAAAAAAAATAAAAAATAAATAAATAAATAAATAAAAACAATAATATTTATTTTTGTTTGTTCTGAACAATGATTTATCACAATATATCGAGATTAACTGACATGACAGAGAAACTTTCAGCTGTATCATCAACTTGTGTTGGGTTTATGAGATAAATACATGTAGAATCAAAAAAGAAAAAATGGCTACCTACCGACCTATTTTTTTAGAGCATGCAATAGAAAACACACTTTTTTTTTTGGCCTAAGATATATTAAATAGTTTGAAAACTTAAAGTTGAAGACCAGAATAAGACCAAAGTCTCTCTTGTGTTAGGCAACTGCGTTTAGACAACAGTCAGAACTAGAATTGACTCTACAGTTATGTGGGTGAGAAAGCTCTGTTTGTACGTTGTGCATTCCATATCTCGATGCACACTTGACTGTTCTTTCCTTATGTTGTCAGATGACATTTTTTCTTTGTTGGTGCATCGTCAAACGCACTTCATAAACGCACACAGGTGCACATTTTCTCACAAACTGTATGCACTAGACCTTTCAAACATTGCTTATAGTTGTATCATGGGTGATACATCGCAACGTGACAAAGCAAATGTTGAAGTGACCTTGACCCTCCAAGCAAAGGGCATATAACTTGCTAATTTTTAGGTTCAAGTTTTGCGTTTAGGTCACTTTTTCACAAACTGTACGCACTAGACCTTTCAAACTTTGCTTATAGTTGTTTCTTGAGTGGTACATCGCAACGTGTCAAAGCAAATGTGGAAGTGACCTTGACCCTCTAAGCAAGGGGAGATAACCTTATAATTTTTACTTTCAACTTTGGCGTTTAGGTCACTTTTTCACAGTGTACAGTGCTCAAAGAAAATTATTTTAAGAGACAGGCCCAGGGCTTGTTGCTTCTGAAAATGGACATGCCCCGATTTGAAATGGACAAGCCCTGATTTGAAATGGACAGGCCCTGATTTAAAATGGAAAGGTCCAATATTTTTTTCTTATTGGAAATGTTCGTGTCTTTATTCACTTTTATAGCACACATTCGTTTTGTTACGTATGTATTAATCAAGCTCAGAACCTCCTCTGACTATATTTTTCTTTTTGCTACCACTTTACGCTCCCTGGTCAGCGGACTTATTTACCATTTCGTTTTAAATATGTTAGAATAGAATATTACATAGTAATTTATAACCAATGCAAAGGAGAGTACTAGCACTTTTGCCAAACGATAATAATCAGAGCCGTCTTGGTGAAACTGGATCTAAACTTGGAGCCAAATTTTTAATCAGGTTTTATGAGACTATCAGAGCCTCCTCCGGCTATATTTTTGCTTTTTGTCACCACTTTCTCCAAGTAAAGAATTAGGAGCCTAGACTAGAATTCATTTAAAAGTAGGATTCCAGGAACTCCTTACACCTTAAATAATGAATAGAAATATACTTTATATCTGTATTTATATATATACAGTATATATATTTTTCTTTCCACCAACATGTATTTGTAAAGGACAGTTTTTATTATTTGATTATGTAAAAAAAAAATATATATCCGAAATTATGTACCATCCGAACTACTATGACACCGCACCTATGGCCCGAACATTTCACAAACATTCGATCGAAATACCATCAATAACGATTTTTTTTCATGCATGAGTGTGTTTTTAATGACAAAAACGGTATTTCTTATCACAAAGGAAAGAAAACACAACCCTAATAGCAGAATAATGAGTTTTATGTCAACAATTGTCGACCTCAAAGTTGTGACAAACTGGCAAAATATTCAAACTTCTTATTGTTTCAATGTGTGTATAACACATTTTAATTACTTTATTGCAAGTGTTTTTCACAGTTCACAATACACATGGGAGTATTTTGTCTTGAGGAACTTGAGCTTGAGATCCAGTAAAACTGTTTTTTGTTTTTTTTAGACCGGCCCGACGGGCTCCTCGTCTGCAAAATGAGACAGGCCCGGAATGGATTTCGAGGAGCCCCGGGCGTCGGGCTATCCTATTTCTTGAGCACTGGTGTATGCACTTAGACCTTTCAAACTTTGCTGATATTTGTATCTTGAGTGGTACATTGCAACGTGACAAAGCAAAAGTGGATGTGACCTTCACCATCCAAGCAAAGGGCAGATAACTTTAATTGTTACATTTACATCACTTTCTCATGAACTAGAATTATGCACTAGATGTTTTAAACCTAATTTATAGCTTAATCTTTAGAAGAAAACATATTCTATTTTGACATAGTTGTGTCTTCGGTAGTGCATCTTTTTTTTGGATGCCTGGATTTCATCTATGTCCTTGACCTACCTTTTGGAGCTGATGATTTTTAGCTCTACTGGCCAAAGGCCTTCATTTTTCATCCGATCTTTACCAAACTTTACCAGATTGTTAATATCAATGAAAGCTCGCACAAGTTTGAAAACCAGCCAGATCGGACCAATAACAGCGGAGTTATGGCCCTTGATGTAGTTAAAAATGCTATATTTTGCCTCGTTAATACCGATAGGGCTTTCATTTTTCATCTTATCTTTACCAAACTTTACCAGATGTTTTGCCTTCTTTTTTTTTTTATTATTATTAGTATATTTTTTAATTTTTTAATTATTTCTTTAATACCTATATATATATATATATATATATTATTTTTTTATTTATTTATTTTTTTCAAATTTTTATTTTATTTTTTATTAGTATGTTTTTTAATTTTTTAATTTGTTAATTTTTTGTTTTTGTTTAATTTTTTTTTTTCAACTTTTTTTTTTCAACTTTTTTTTTTTTTAAATTTTTTTTTTTTTTAATTTCCTTATTTCATTATATACATGGATGGAAACTAACGGTTGCCCGTTCGCCCGGGACGACTAAATTTCAAGCTATGCGAGTATATTTCATAAGTCGGTAGTCCGCCCGGGCGACTAGCTTTTTTGACAAGCTAAAGTCGATTTCCACGGCATTATTCGTCAATGCGGGACGAATAACATTTCAGTAGAAAACAACAAAGAAAATATTTCTTACACAGTTTATTAAGCGATTAAATGCAGTAAATAGTCGCAACTCTGTTTATTCAACGATAAAATGCAATTTAAGTCAACCTGATATTGGGAAATTGACGCATTTCCGTTTTGGGCCATTCTAAAATGCGGCTCCCGTTCTAATTTCACGGACACGATCGTTACGGTATTTGATGTTATACAAAAAATACTTTCACGGGGGAATCTTTAAGGGCACTAGTCAGCTTTTAGGTGACAGGGGCCAGGGCCAGCAGGAAGGGGAATTGCAAAAAGTATGCTGTTTTCCTGTATTGTAGTTTAACATATTCTAATATATATATATATTATTTTTTTTTAAGAGGGGAATTTTTCACAGGAAAAGGGTGAAATATATACCATGCCAGAGTAACTGTAATGGCCATGATCAGACTAGTGAACTATAGAATATAAATATGCCTACCTACTGACCCTAGAGCTTGCAATAGGAAACACACCTATTTTTTTGTTTGGCCTAAATAAAGTAAATTTGTTAAAATCATGTTTGTTAATGTGTTTGTTAGTGTGTCGAAAAGAAAAATCCAGAAAATCTGGGCTCATAAATTTTCAGCTGGGCAACCAAAATCCAGAAGATGTTGCCCGTTTGGGCAACCAAGCTTTAAAAGTTAGTTTCCATCCCTGTATATATATTTTTTTTTTTATGTTAACGCTGTGTTAGCAGAAAGCATTGCTGTGCCTATTGCATTTTTTTTCCCCGTTTTTTTTTTAATTTCTTGTCAGCGCTACTCCTCCTAAACGCCATTTTGGATTTCGACGAAACTTGGCAGAAAGCATCGATAAGATGTCTAATTGTGCATATCGCGCTTTTGTTCCAGTTTGCTGATTAATGACGGAGTTATGGCACTTTGACATTTTTACTTTAAATTTCTTGTCAGCTAAACGGCTTGTTGGATTTCTACAAAATTTGGCAGGAAGCCTCAGTATAATGTCTAGTTGTGCAAAGCATGGTATATCAAATGAAATTATGGACAAGTTCGAAAACCAGCTAGATCTAGTTAGTAACGGCAGGTTATGGCCCTTGATTTGTTGAAAAATGCTATATTGTATTTTCCTTTTTTAAATCTGTAGTTACTTCATTTTTTATCTGATCTTTACCATATTTGTTTAGAATGTTAATATAACCCTCCCCCCGACAAATTAAAAAATGCCCATGCCAGACTAGACACATCTGACTTATTGCCCATGATTACCAGGTAAGTGATCTATCCCTGTTGTTTTTGTAATGTTTTAAAAAAACTACTGATGGGAATTTTATGTCGACAACCCTTGATATAAGAGCCGTTTTAGCAAGTAGAGCATCCTCAGCCCTCTTGGGCCTCTTGTTTTTAATAGAATGGCATTTTGTTTTTAAACAAATGCACTTAAATGTCAATCATCTCAGCGAACGGCAAACTCGATTGTTTTTAGTTGCTAAAATGTTTACAAACTTCCATTTAAGCATCATTGAAGGGGCGCCCGTGACGGAGTGGTTAACGTCTCTGACTTGAAATCACTTGCCCCTCACCGCTCTAGGTTCGATCCCTCAGGGGCCTAGGAATCTTTATGTGAGGAAGCTATCCAGCTGGCTTGCGGAACGTCGGTGGTTCTACCCAGGTGCCCGCCTGTGCACGAAAATTGCCCGGAGGGGCACCTGGGGTCTTCCTCCACCAATGGAAGCTGGAAAGTCGCCATGTGACCTTAGCTGTTGGTGCGACTATAAAATCCAATTCAATTCAATTCAATTTAAGCATCATTGACCTTTTTATTTTTAAGTCCAGCCCCTATTAGGCGAGACATGTGCATCCACGGATTTCTTGTTTAAGAAACATATTGTGGGTGGTTTTAAACGATATCCTATAGTAATTATGCCATAAGTAAAAGTAATTCATATTTACTGCTTATCAGGTAAATAAACTTGATAAATAAGTCTTGATTTTGGTGGTGTTGGTACTTTTAATAGGTATTTTACCAGTATGTAATTTTGGCAAACATATTATTTGTTGTATATGACACTAAAACAAACTTTATGTTTTAAATAATTTGCTTGCAAGTTCCATTTTTCGAGAAATTTAGCCAACACAATAATTTCTAAAGCCAGGAAACATCCTATAATGATATTCTCTTTTCGCGGCAGGGAGCAAACAAATTTTCCTGCCCTGCTATATGTTTGCCTATGATTTCTGACTCTTGAACAAAGTCCCTAATACAGAACTGCTTTATTTGTTTTCAGAAAGAAGAACTTATAAATCCCTAGTGAAACAATATTTTGAAGAAAAAGAATGCCTAAAGCCAAAGCTGCTGTTGGAGCAGGTATAAATTAATATTTCTTATTATTTATGTTTTATTTCAATTATGACTTATAACTGTTTAACATTTATAAAAGTGGATACCCAGTTGTTCAAAGATCGGTTAGCTTAATCCTTGATTAGTGTAAACTTTCAAAGTACATTTACTCATAAAAATATGTTTTGTACTACTGAAAGTTTTCAATTTGCATTTCTCCTTAACGTAATGCTTTTACATGCTCAATTACTGATAGAAATATTCATTTTAATATTGGAAATTCCGAGAGATTTGAATTTTTGGCTTGACGCTCTATTAAGTTAATCGATCTTCGAACATCTGGGCCAAGCTGGTGACTGTAATGAGTATTTACTCGTCAGATTCAAAATGAACTAGAACTATCACTGAAGGTGATGAATACCACCGCTTTTTTACTCTTGTCGATGATGGGCAAAGTCAAGAATAATAAATGTCTAAAATATCTGTTAGTTTCTTAATGTGAAAGAAATTCTAATTAAAAAAGGGTCCATAATTCTGGAAAAAACACTGCAAAATCGAAAAACCATTAATGCAGAGACACATCATATCATCACGTGTGAACTGTATGTTAGGTGTAGTAACAATCCATGAAATGTGTTATAAAGTGAAAGCCACATGAAGTTCATTATGGAGTGAAAAACTCTGTCAGATAAAGGGCCATAATTCTGTAATAAATTAGGCAGTGACAATTTGTGATGTAGAAGGACATAAGGTAATCAGTTGTTATGTGAACATGAAGTTGAGGAACAATCAATTCGAAAATGTTTGAGAAAAAATGTGTTAACAGGTCATTATACAATATTAGAGTGTAAAATTCTAAGTGAAACAAAGGGCAATAATTCTGTAATAAATAAGGCAATCAATGATGGATGATGTACAGGGACATAAGGTCATCAGTTGTTAAGTGTATATTAAGTTTGGGAACATGTTTGAGAAAAAATGTGTTAACATGTCATTATACAATATTGGAGTGGACAATTCTTCTCAAAAACCATAAGTCATATTGATTTGGAACCGTTACTAAAGTGACTGGCAATACATGTAGTTGGTCCTAAACAAAATTCATTTTGATTCTAGGTCAAACATGTCTGCCAGCGACCATCTTATTTTACATAGAGTGATATAGGAAAAACTTGTGGCGACTACTTTTCTGAAAGTGATGGTCTTATTTACATAAAACTTCACAGGTTCCCATGGCTGATCAAAATCTATCAACAGAGCTTCAAGGTCATTGACCTGTTGTTTGTTATCAAAAATTGAACAAACTTTCATTTATAAAACATCATTCTAGTTTCTCTATTTTAGTGTCCCTTTCGGCGCTTTCATATTTAATTCAACACAGTTGTTTTATGTTATTTTCAAATAAAATCATCAGATTAAATAAATGTCTCTATATAAAATCATCAGATTAAATAAATGTCTCTATATAAAATCATCAGATTAAATAAATGTCTCTATATAAAATCATCAGATTAAATAAATGTCTCTATATAAAATCATCAGATTAAATAAATGTCTCTATATTCTTTTGATCCTCTGTATGACAGTGCAGTGTTCTCCCCAGGAATTTGTCAAGGCCTGTCGCTTTTATCATAGAAAATATGCATCTGAGTGTATCTTTGTTCCTGACCCCTATGGGTAGTTTGTTAGAGAGACGATTGCTTTATATAAGAAATAGGCTAGTGTTTCCATATAGTGTGTTTTTTACTTATTTAAGCCAAACAAAAATGAAATAATTAAAATGTGTTACATGTCTTTTTGAAATTAAGGCATGTTGCAAAAGCATTTTGGCTCTGAAGGCATGTTAAATGTGACATGCCTTAATAGCCTGAGGAGAACACTGCAGTGTGTATTACAAATTAAGCTGATTTGGTAAAAGATGCTGACTTTAAATTAAGGATGAAGTCCCAGGAAAGAGGCACAGCACAGGGCTTTGCCTAAATCGACTGGGAGGGTATTATTGTACAATGTATACGGCTGTATAACATAAAACTATTCTCAAACTTTTAGCCAAGAAACCTAGAGCTCCAAAAGGTCACAAACTAGCAGAACAATTTCCCAATGGTGAAATACTGCGAGATTTATGTAAGAAAGACTGGAGGTTGAGAGATGTGATTGGTCAAGGAGGATTTGGCCTCATCTATCTAGGTAAGCAGTCATTGAGTGAGACTCGGAGATCTACTGAGATGTGATTGTCAAGGTGGATTTGGCTCATCTATCTAGGTAAGCAGTCATTGAGCGAGACTCGGAGATCTACTGAGATGTGATTGGTCAAGGTGGATTTAGCCTCATCTATCTAGGTAAGCAGTCATTGAGGGAGACTCGGAGATCTACTGGGATGTAATTGGTCAAGGTGGATTTGGCCTCATCTATCTAGGTAAGCAGTCATTGAGCGAGACTCGGAGATCTACTGAGATGTGATTGGTCAAGGTGGATTTAGCCTCATCTATCTAGGTAAGCAGTCATTGAGGGAGACTCGGAGATCTACTGAGATGTGATTGGTCAAGGTGGATTTGGCCTCATCTGTCTAGGTAAGCAGTCATTGAGTGAGACTTGGAGATCTACTGAGGTGTGATTGATCAAGGTGGATTTGGCCTCATCTATCTAGGTAAGCAGTCATTGAGTGAGACTAGGAGATCTACTGAGATGTGATTGGTCAAGGTGGATTTGGCCTCATCTATTTAGGTAAGCAGTCATTGAGTGAGACTCGGAGATCTACTGGGATGTGATTGGTCAAGGTGGATTTGGCCTCATCTATCGAGGTAAGCAGTCATTGAGTGAGACTCGGAGATCTACTGAGATGTGATTGGTCAAGGTGGATTTGGCCTCATCTATCTAGGTAAGCAGTCATTGAGTGAGACTCGGAGATCTACTGGGATGTGATTGGTCAATGTGGATTGGCCTTATCTATCTAGGTAAGCAGTCATTGAGTGAGACTCAGAGATCTACCGGGATGTGATTGGTCAAGGTGGATTTGGCCTCATCTATCTAGGTAAGCAGTCACTGAGTGAGACTCGGAGATCTACTGAGGTGTGATTGGTCAAGGTGGATTTGGCCTCATCTATCTAGGTAAGCAGTCACTGAGTGAGACTCGGAGATCTACTGAGGTGTGATTGGCCAAGGTGGATTTGGCCTCATCTATCTAAGTAAGCAGTCACTGAGTGAGACTCGGAAATCTACAGAGGTGTGATTGGCCAAGGTGGATTTGGTCTCATCTATCTAGTAGGTAAGCAGTCACTGAGTGAGACTCGAAGATCTACTGGGATGTGATTGGTCAAGGTGGATTTGGCCTCATCTATCTAGGTAAGTAGTCACTGAGTGAGACTCTGAGATCTACTGAGGTGTGATTGGCCAAGGTGGATTTGGCCTCATCTATCTAGGTAAGCAGTCACTGAGTGAGACTCAGAGATCAACTGAGGTGTGATTGGCCAAGGTGGATTTGGCCTCATCTATCTAGGTAAGCAGTCTCTGAGTGAGACTCGGAGATCTACTGAGGTGTGATTGGCCAAGGTGGATTTGGCCTCATCTATTTAGGTAAACAGTCACTGGGTGAGACTCGGAGATCTACTGGGATGTGATTGGCCAAGGTGGATTTGGCCTCATCTATCTAGGTAAGCAGTCATTGGGTGAGACTCGGAGATCTACTGGGATGTGATTGGCCAAGGTGGATTTGGCCTCATCTATCTAGGTAAGCAGTCATTGAGTGAGACTCGGAGATCTACTGAGGTGTGATAAGTCAAGGTGGATTTGGCCTCATCTATCTAGGTAAGCAGTCATTGAGTGAGAGAGCTACTGATAGCTATTTTAGAATCTCAGACATATAGCTGCTTAACAAAATTATGTGTGTTATTCATATGTTTTTTCCCATACATGTAGTTTGCCAATTTGCAAGTGTCGAAAAAACTTGTCTGTAAAACCATACTTCAACTATTTGCATAATTCATTACACTCATTTATTTACCATATCAAACATGCATCGAGCATAGACAGTTTTCGCGATTAACTGAACTTAATGGCCATCATATATATATACAGAGTATAAGCTAGTAATAATATAAAATGTACATGAGTTACGAAATAGTACAGTTAAACAGTTGGCCTCTTATGTATGCAAAGTTGTGTATTTTTTATTTACCGTGGCTACAAACTATAGAACTTCAGTAACAACTTTATGATGATGAATTTCACATCCTTTATCATTTAGCGGACATGGTTGTGTTTGTTGGTCATATCTGTCGCTGAAATTGCCAAAACAAGCTTTTTCATCTTTTAATAGATAAATTCTCCCGAAAAATCACACAGGCATATATTTAAAGGGACACATGGCAATCTTGAAGCCTTTATCAAGCATTAACATTTGCCTGTCCATTTATTAATCCAGTATCATTTTGACTTTACATCAGCTCAAATATATTTAAATACAATTCTGAGTTTCCAACTTTTTTTCGTTATTCTACGATATGTTTGAATACATTATTGGCGAAATATAATCAACAGTTAGTAATATACTAAAACAATGTGCTTTATACAATTCTTATAATTAATGTTAATGATTGAATGAATGCAATTTATGTAGAAAAACTAACGGGATGCCGCAAGTTTTACAAAAATAAAGATTGCCATGTGTCCCGTTAACTGTTGAGATGTACTAGTAAGGCATGTTTTCATTGTTTCCTGATTTAGCTGAAGATGCAGCCGAAGTTGGAGAAGATGCGCAGCATGTTGTCAAGATAGTAAGAAACAGCAGTTTTGTTTCTAATTGAACCATACAGATTGTAATGTA